>JAECUM010011320.1:0-67566 GCA_016617855.1 Megalonaias nervosa | reverse complement strand
GGTTCTATATCGCTCTTGGGTGATTTGGCATTTCCTATCCCTGTTAAAATTTTAAGGGATACAGGAGCTTCTCAGAGTCTTTTATTATCAGGTACTTTGCCTTTTTCTGAGAAGTCCTGTTCTAATGAGAGTGTTCTCATTCAGGGAGTAGAGTGCAGCTTTATTAATGTTCCTCTCCATTCTGTAAATTTGTCATCAGACTTAGTTTCAGGACCTGTGACAGTCGGCATAGTGTTACTTTACCCATTGAGGGCATTCATTTGTTGCTAGGCAACGATCTAGCTGGAGACAAGGTTGTGGTTAATTCATTTGTAACTGACAAGCCTTCTTTGGATCAGAAAGTTGATCGTATTGAAGAAGAATACCCTGAGTTATACCCAGCTTGTGCAGTTAACAGAGCTATGGCAAAGAAAGCTCTTGAGAATGATTCTGATAAGGAAAATATTCCTTTAGTATACACATGTATTGGTCAGGCTTTTGATGAGGTCACTTTCACTTCTAATTTGGATCAATCTAAAGGTATTGATCATAGTGATCCTCTTTTAAATACTCATTCTCATTTATCTAATCAGGGTGATAAATGACAATCACTTGTCATCGAACAGGAAAAAGATCCTAAGATCTCCTGTTTGTTTCAGAGGGCCATTAGTGAAACTGAAGCCACTGAAGTACCTGTCTGTTATTTTATTAAAAATGGAATTCTTATGAGAGAATGGAGACCTCCCGAGGTACTTGCTAGTGATGAATGGTCAGTGAACTATCAGATGGTAGTTCCAAAATCTTACAGACAGGAAATACTTAGTTTGGCCCATGAAATTCCTCTGGCTGGTCATTTAGGGATAAATAAAACTTATCACAAGATCTTGACTCACTTTTATTGGCCAAAAATCAAAAGTGATGTTTGTAAATTTTGTAGATCTTGTCATACTTGTCAAATTGTAGGAAAACCCAATCAGAAGATACTTAAGGCTCATTTGCAACCTATTCCTGCATTTGATGAACCATTTAGCAGAATTATGGTAGATTGTGTTGGTCCCTTACCTAAGACCAAGTCAGGCAACCAATATTTATTGACCATTATGTGTGCGTCAACAAGATTCGCAGAGGCAATTCCTTTGAGGAATACTATAGTAAAAGCTTTTATAAAGTTTTTTTTACTCAATTTGGCCTTCCCAAATTTGTCCCATCAGGTCAAAGGTCAAATTTCATGTCTGGAATTTTCCAGCTTGTTATGCTTGAATTTGGCACTCAGCAATTCAAGTCAAAAGTGAAACTATGGTTTCACAAAACTTTACTTGAGAGAACATTTGAGTTTTGTAATAGAGTTCATTCTCTCTTGCTCATTCTTCAAAATTTGCTTCAGATGTGAAGAAAATGAATGAGTTAAATTATAATAATAGTACTCTGATGTAAATAAATTAATGGAGTACCAGTATATTGAAAGAGATAGCCAAGTAAATCATACAATTAATTTAGTTGTACATGTCCCACCAACTGAGGATTTAAGTGAAGAAATTCAATTGGACACTGTTGATCTTGGAGCAACAAATCATCGGAATTTGGACATTATGAAAAATCTGGACCAGAAACTTTTACATTTACAACAACAAGAAAAGAATGAACTTAAACAGTTATTATTGGAATATGAGCTCTTGTTTCTGGATATTTCTACGAGGACAAACAAAATTTTTCATGACGTTGAAATTGTAGATTCAAAACCTGTGAAACAACACCCATACATAATGAACCCTCTCAAACAGGAATACTTGAAAAAGGAAATTCAATATTTGCTGGAGAACGATTTCATAGAGCCCAGTAAAAGTGATTTCAGTTCACTATGTATACTTGTTCCAAAACCGGATAAAACTTTCCGTATGTGCACTGATTATAGGAAGGTGAACAGTGTGACAAAAAGAGATTAATTTCCATTACCAAGAATCAATGACTGTATTGATAAAATTGGAAATGCCAAGTATGTCACCAAATTTGACCTTCTGAAAGGATTTTGGCAAATTCCACTAATGGAAAGAGTGAAAGAAATTTTGGCATTTGTGACTCCAGATGGATTCTATCAATATAAAGTAATGCTGTTCGGGATGAAGGGTTCCCCAAGTACCTTTCAGCGCTTGATGAATATGATTACCTCTGGTCTAGATAATTGTGATGCTTACATCGATGATGTCATCATCTACAGTGACACCTGGAAAGGACATCTAGCCATGATTTGGAAATTCTTTGAAAGACTGACTGATGCAAATGCAATCAGTGTATCTAAAATTGAGTTCTGCCATGCTTGTGTAACTTTTCTAGGACATATTGTGGGACATGGTCAAGTTAAACCTATAGATGCTAAGGTCAAGGTTATCTCTGATTTCCCTGTGCCTGTCAGTAAAAAGCAACTGATGTGATTTTTGGGTATGGCCGGATACTATCGAAAGTTTTGTTTGAATTTTTCCAATATTGCTGAACCTCTGACAAATTTATTAAGTAAGAGAAACAAGTTTCTTTCGACCGAAAAATGTCAGGAAGCTTTTGATAGATCAAAAGCCATACTCAAAGGTGTGCCGGTTCTAACAGCTCCAAATTTCAATCAGTCTTTTAAATTGTCTGTGGATGCAAGTGATGTTGGGGTTGGAGCAGTATTGATTCAAGAAGACAGACATGGTATTGATCACCCAGTGTGCTCTTTCTCTAAGAAATTAAATAAGCACCAAAGAAATTACTCAACAATCAAGAAAGAATGTTTGACTTTAATATTGGCATTACAGCATTTTGAAGTTTACATTAGCTCAGCTCCTTCTCCAGTTGTTGTGTATTGTGATCACAACCCCCTTACTTTCATCGACAAGATGAAAAATAAAAATCAAAGATTATTAAGGTTTAGTTTGTTTTTGCAAGAGTATAATCTTAAACATCAGGCACATCAAAGGAAAAGACAATTTGATTGCAGATGCACTTTCCCGTGTATAGAAATATTATTTCATGTACACATTATATAATTCATAAGAGCTCTTCTTATGTAATTTTATTTTACCTCATGTATAATTTACAAATGGTAAGAAGAAAGCATTATTATATAAATCTTTCTTTTTCTTTATGGGGGGAAGTGTTACGTATATGTAATTTAATTGCTTGTGTGTTAGTTTTAAAATTCTTTTTTATTTTAATTTTGTTTCATTACATTTTATTGTAATGATAATTTTCATTGGATTTAAGTCTCTTTTCGGAAAATTGGCTTGACCCGATTAGATCTTAATTTTACTTAGCACTATTTTTAGCTCATGGTTTTTCATGCTTGGACCGCGTGTCAGCTCTGCAGTTAACAATGTGTTTTTTTATTTTTTTTCATTATTGAATCCTATAGTAAGATTTGTTCAGTACAATTGAACCTACAGTAGCCGATGTGCAAATTGACATTTTTCTCTACTGCGTTGTTCGATTTGAGTGACTGTGACCCTGTCATGTGATCTGAAACTGTGTTTAAATCTAACGTTTGAATAGAGATTTGCTCAGTCGTATTTTAAACCTTGAAGGCTCAAGAGGTGTTTCTAATGGTTGTAGCCAGTTTGATTTTCATTTGTTTTTTGGAATTTAATAATTTATTCTCTAGAGGACAAAACAAGTGTACTATTTTATAAAAATTCTGGGAGAAAGAAATTCAGTGGAAATTTATTTTGGAGTTATACGGAAATATAAACTGTGATTCAATTGAGGATCTGTTACCATAAGGACAGCCATCATCTGACATCATCGCCTCCATATTGGAACGTCATCAAGATTTGAACCTGGATTCTGTTAGAACTGTTTAGTGATAGGCTCTTGTAATTTTCAATCTTAGGATTCAGCTTTGGATTATATTCACAAACCGTAAGTCTTATTTCCAATTTTTACATTGTTTTCTAGGGAAATAAATTATTTTGTTAAAATATACAAAGCTTGTTGGCTTCACTCTTTTTTCTTGTTATTTTTGTACGAGTCTACATGTAACACTATTTATCACAATATAGCTTTGTACCATTATGCTGTGGACAATTTTCAAATTATTTTGTACTCAGTTATAGTGCCCAGTCAAGAAATTATCATATGGTCTGGTAATTAGAGTGTATTTTGTACTTGTCTGATGCACAGTGAAGAAATTATAATATCCTATGGTAAATAAAGAGTATTTTGTACTTATCACAGTGCACAATCAAGTTATTATTATATAGTGTTATACTAGAGAGTATTTTATTTTTAAAAAATATGAATAGTGATACACAGATATATTACTGTTTGTCTAGGCACCTGTGGGGTATGTTTTGTTGTTTCTTAAATATGAGTGATCCAGAAAGTTTCATGTGTAAAGATGCAGGATTTACAATCTTTTATTTTAAAATTTGTAAGATGTCTATTAAGTTAAGTGGGTTTATTTTATTTACAAAACTTTGAGTAGCCCTGCTCAAAACAATCAGTAAAGTTTAATGACCTGTGGCATATTTTGCTTTGTAAAAGTATATGAATTGTCTAGAAATGTGTTGAGATACAAGATTTTAAATGTATGCATGGTTTTAATACTTTATAATTTCCCATTATGTAAATGACTACCATCTTGATTAGTGCTTATATAAATTAGATTACAAATACCAATACAGTTTGCTTAATTTGAGTCAATAAAAACATTTTGAACCTCTATAAAGTACAACACAATCCTGGAGGTCACTACTAACCTGCAAGAAAGACAGCAGTGACCTTGACTGGATCCGCAATGATGTTCTTCACTAGAAGAGTTACACTCATTTGCATCTAGCCCACTCTCCACAGTTGGGAAATCACTTCAGATAAACTTGTTCCAATGTAGTACTCGTGCTGTACCAACAGAACAAACCTTATACCATTCTTATGTACTAGGATTAATGTATATTTTTGCTGCACATGCTCAGTCATTCATACTAGGATCAGTCTACTTTATTGCTGCGCATTCACAGTCATACTAGGATCAGTCTACTTTATTACTGCACATTCACAATCATTCATACTAGGATCAGTCCACTTTATTACTGCACATTCACAGTCATACATATTAGGATCAGTCTACTTTATTGTTGCATATTATCTGTCATACATACTGGGATCAGGCTATTATTTTGCTGCATATGCCCATTCATACATACTAGGATCAGTCCACTTTATTGCTGCACATTCTCTTTCCTTCCTTCATTGTTCATACAAGATCTTTCTTTCATCTGTAATGATGAACTGCACAGATTTCAATCTGCTGTTGCATAATGTTCTGGCAGATCTGGGTCTGTGCAGTTTTTTAGGAGGAATCAGTAGAACAAACAGTGTAGACCCTGATCTTCAGATGCATTATGCTGTGGCAAATCTGGATCTTTGTTGTTTGTGGTTTTAATTGACTTTAAGTGAGTACGTATGGTACTAAATGCTAATTCATTGTATTCTTGTTTGTTAAAATTATATTTTTTGTATCCATGATTAGGAATTAGTGCGAAGAAAAGAAGAGGAACGAAGACGAGCAGAAGAAGAAGAGGAACGAAAACGAGCAGAAGAAGAGCGAAGAAGACGAGCAGAAGAAGAAGAACGAGAAAGACGATCAGCTCTTGTATGTATATATAATATGAATGGTTTTAAAAGAAACTGTTAGTGAGGTCAAAGGTCTTGTGGAAGAGTCTATTTTATTGATTTAGGTATGTGTAGATCTTACCTTCATGTGGAAATAGAGCACCCACAATGACTCCCAATCACAAATAATTATAGTTTTTGTGAAGCCTTCATTACAGGGCAGTCATGTTTCTGCTGGTGGCAGAAGTGACGTTATCATTAAGTATTTTTTAAGTTTTAGGTTAAAGTTTTCCATTAACATATTTGCTAAACACCTAGATAAATTTGTCATGTTATTTGGAATGAATCATCATGAAACTAAGATAGTTCATCCTGTGACCCTTTGTCCTTGAGGTCAGTATCAAAGTCATTGAAAATTTGCATTAAGGTTTTGGTTAAGATATATTCATTTGCTTATACTTCTTAAACGTGATTTGTTTATACTTTGTAAGAATCATCATGAAGCTAAGACAGTTAATTCTGTGACATGCTTGCATAACCTTGACATCAATGTCATACATTTTACAGCAATGGCACAATAGTCAGCCCTGCCCTTATTGTCATTGCATTGCACAATCTTGACATCAAAAGTCACCTGTTGAACTGTTCTCAAGGGCTTCATTGGTTCACCTGTCATGTAATTCCTGCCTCCTCACTACTTTGGCAGTCAGCAGGCAAAATGAGCAATACATTTCCTATTGGAGGACCCATCAACATACAGTTCCGACATGATGGATCAATATCACTCATGAAGTCCCCTGCTTTCATTGTCAAGAACAGGCTTCCATGTGTGGGTAATCAGATATTGGTAATTATTCTTGTCTATTCTGGACACTTCATCTTAAAATCATTGACAGGACCCAGTGTGAGCTCTGAAGTGGTATTTCAGGAATGCCAAGCCATTGCATCGAGGGAGATCATGCCTAATTTTACCTTCAAAGAAGGGAAGGATGATAAATCAACATAGACATTTTCTTCCTGAATAAAGTGGGGTATTTTCATCCTGCATATCAGACTAAACCCACACCAGTGAATTTGCTCTGCATATTGGCTTTGGAAGTTAGGACAGTCATCACAAACATTACATATGAGTGAAACTATTCTGCAATGGGATGTAGATCCAAGTACACTTCTCCAGTTATTATCATAGATCATTCATCTTAGAAGGCTGAAGTTGATCTGGAGGAACCTTTACCCATGGTACAGTAGGCTACCCAGCATCTGGAGGAACCTTTACCCATGGTACAGTAGGCTACCCTGCATCTGGAGGAAGCTTTACCCATGGTACAGTAGGTTACCCTGCCAGAATGCTTGACAGTTTCACACAAAACTGGCTTTATGACTTCCTCTGGATTTGCGAGAGAGAAAATTTGTCCTTTTCGAAGTGGCTTTAGAAGAGATAAGAGTCTTTTTCAGTTGGGTTGAGGTCAAGGTCAGAGTCGTAGATTATTTGACCTTAGAATCAAGGTCACTCAGAAA
The DNA here is from genome assembly GCA_016617855.1 of Megalonaias nervosa. NCBI lineage: Eukaryota > Metazoa > Mollusca > Bivalvia > Unionida > Unionidae > Megalonaias > Megalonaias nervosa. The sequence goes on along the minus strand of JAECUM010011320.1, from coordinate 60,489 downwards.
ATTTCAGTTGATGTTTTGATTCAATTATTTTTCATTTGCTTATATTTCCTGAACCTCTTGATGGAATTTGTTCTTACTTAGGATGAATGATTATGAAACTGAGACAGTTCATTTTGCAACATGCTTATTTAACCATTTGACCTTTAGGTCAGAGTCATATATTTACAGCAGTACTTTGATTTGTGGGCCAAAATCCATTTGTTATTGTATTTCACACCGCCACCTTTGTACCCCAACCCCCCTCAGCTTAACTCCCAGGCAGTGGCCAATGGGTGATAATGCAAAATCTGTCACATGTGTGATGCAGCTTTGTGGTATGATTGCATATTTTTGCCTTAAGAAAGACTGCATATATTTGCCCCATGGATGAGTGCATATATTTTCCCCCATGGATGAGTGCATATATTTTCCCCTTGGATGACTGCATATGTTTGCCCCACGGATGACTGCATATGTTTGCCCGAAGGGCAATAGAACTGAAAGGCTTAATGAATTTCCACCCAGCAGTTTAGGAGATGTAGTACAAGACAGCTGGCTGGGCAGAAAGACATTTTCACAATGTCACACCACTCCAATGCTAAAACATTTGGATAACAAATGCACTGACAACATCAAAAACTTTAAACAGGAATAATGATGTAAAATGTTTATAAGCATTAGTTATATTTTGTGTTGCTTAAATGAGGAACTATGTTTTATTGGAGAAAAGTAAAAAAATATGATTTATAGTAGTTTTCTTTAATCTGTCATAAAATTTTCTTGTGGCAAGTTAGGATGGGATAACTCTTTACAATGCCTAAGTTGCATAAAATTGCAGGACAACATTTACTGTGTTTTCATTATGCTTATACACTATGCTGACTGAGCAATCTATTGCTGTTAGTGTTTTCATTATGCATATATACCATGCTGACTCAGCAATCTATTGCTGTCAGTGTTAACATATGTATATATACGATGCTGATTTACTGATCTATTGCTGTCAGTGTTTATGATGCTTACTTAAGTGTTATTGAATTCAGTGTATAAATTTTCACCTTTTGAAAAAGATTGCAAAACATCTTTTTTTGTTTGAAATTGACACTTCTTCACTTGAATTTTATTGTGCAGCAAAACCAGCTTTGATCACATGATTATATCATTTATACTTGTACATAAATACAATTTCTTGACACTGAGAATGCTACGTTCATGTTCAATTCAGGAAATATTCCTGTCACCTGTCTGAAAACTATTTATCACAATATAGCTTTGTGCCATTATGCTTTGGACAATTTTCAAATTATTTTGTACTCAGTTTAGTGCCCAGTCAAGAAATGATCATATGGCCTGGTAACTAGAGTGTATTTTGTACTTGACTGATGCACAGTCAAGAAAATATAATATGCCATGGTAAGTAAAGTGTATTTTGTAGTTAGCCTAGTGCACAATCAAGTTATTATTATATAGTGTAGTACTAGAGAGTATTCTATTTTTAAAAGAAGAGTTACACTCATTTGCATCTAGCCCACTCTCCACAGTTGGGAAATCACTTCAGATAAACTTGTTCCAATGTAGTACTCGTGCTGTACCAACAGAACAAACCTTATACCATTCTTATGTACTAGGATTAATGTATATTTTTTGCTGCACATGCTCAGTCATTCATACTAGGATCAGTCTACTTTATTATTGCTTATTTACAGTCATACATACTAGGATCAGTCCACTTTATTGCTGCGCATTCACAGTCATACTAGTATCAGTCTACTTTATTACTGCACATTCACAGTCATACATACACCACTCCCTTGATAACTCGTGCACAATGGGGTCCACAAACATAGACCGCGCTATAAGCGAGGGCGTGAGTTACCAAGGGACCTCCAAAAATTGAAAAAAATCGTTTGGACATCGAGAAAACAGCAGGGGGTTGGGGTGTTGGAGTTAGGGAACTTTGCTGTTTAATGACTGAATCCTCATTTTACATTCACGTTGATAATAACTTTTAATAACGCACTTTTTCTGATGAAGTTGTTCGCTATTCTGTTTAAATAACATTTATTTTCAAAATGTGCAACATGTGCAAGATCGTTCCAATTGGTTTCAGCAACCATTATGTTTACATGAAAACATGTGTGTATTAAGTCACTGCTTTTTGTTTTCTTGATGAATCTGGTTCCCGGAGTGGTATGGCATTGTATCCTACCAAATTGGGAGTCAAAAGAGCAGGGAACTAGACTAACTGTTGATACACCACCAAACAAGATTCCTTTTGTTCAAAAAGCAAGCGAAATTTTCGTGAGACAATCGTCTACGTCGAATCTCAATTTTTGTGCTGTTTAATTAGTACAGTATTGATATCGTGATTTCATTGGAAGTAATAATGAAACTTTTTATCATTCTTGAGGATATCTCAAAGTGCCAGTTCAAGAATTCTCTGAAACTCGCTTGCCCACAATGGTCCGTATCTGTGAAACCAAGTTCTTTATTTTACAAAGTATAGTATTCTTTTTGCTTGGTTGCCATGCTATCTTTGATCACAGTTACCAGTGAGTCAGTTAATTTAAGGTAGTTTATGTTACATACACAATAACATTTATAACAGTGTTCAATTGATCATGTGAGTGAGTTAACCCGAGATACGACTGGGGCAGCTAGATTTTAAATTTGTATGATTTTCGTGCCTTTTAACTTTTCTTTTATTTCACCTCCATTATTTGATTCAAAAGACATAATTAACGTGATAATACAAAGGAGGCCAGCTTTTAATTCAGTGCAAGAATGCAACAAATACTTCTGCAAGTCAGTTAGCAAAACACGGTCGGCACCTAAATAGGTTCTCAGAGAAATGCTCACGGACATATGTTACAGTAGATTGACACATTTTACGTTTAATTACAAGAGGACACATTGCATTTATGATGATTACACTTAAAAGGAACTAGAAGATAGAACTGGAACACAAATTTCAATTGATCAAAAAATTATTTAATTTGTATTTATTTATTAAAGTACTGCCACCACTCGGCGTAAGTGACATTTTCATTGATCAAAATTTCCTTACATATCGTTAATTGTGGTGTGCTAGGAATGTCACTTGGAAAGAAAATGTAAAAAAATTGTATGACTTATTTTTAAATTTGGTATTTCATAATGTTGATTAAAATTTCTAGGTCCTATCTACTGTTTTCGACAATAAAACGAGTGATATATCAGAGTTTTTGTAGCTAATTTTGATTGTGATTTCCATAAGTTCATAAAATAGGGATCTATTTTTGGGGTAATTTCTGGTTTTAAAAAATGGGATCCATGCCTGACCCCGTGTTATAAGCGGGTTCACGAGTTATCAGGGTGCGAGTTATCGAGGGAGTGGTGTACTGGGATCAGTCTGCTTTATTACTGCACATTCACAGTCATACATACTGGGATCAGTCTACTTTATTACTGCACATTCACAGGCACACATACTGGGATCAGTCTACTTTATTACTGCACATTCAGTCATACACACTAGGATCAATCTACTTTATTACTGCACATTCTCAGTCACACATCCTGGGATTGGTCTACTTTATTACTGCACATTCACAGTCATGCACACTAGGATCAGTCTACTTTATTGCTGCACATTCACAGTCACACATACTGGGATCAGTCTACTTTATTACTGCACGTTCAGTCATACTAGGATCAGTCTACTTTATTACTACACATTCACAGTCATACATACTAGGATCAGTCTACTTTATTACTACACATTCACAGTCACACATACTGGGATCAGTCTGCTTTATTACTGCACATTCACAGTCACACAAAACGGAAACAATCTACTTTATTACTGCACATTTACAGTCATACATACTAGGATCAGTCCACTTTATTGCTGCGCATTCACAGTCATATTCGGATCAGTCTACTTTATTACTGAACAATAAGTCATACTAGGTTCAGTCATTATTACTGCACATTCACAGTCATATATACTAGGATCAGTCTACTTTATTACTGCACATTCACAGTCACACATACTGGGATCAGTCTATTTTATTACTGCACATTCACAGTCACACATACTGGGATCAGTCAACTTTATTACTGCACATTCACAGTCACACATACTAGGATCAGTCTACTTTATTACTACACATTCAGTCATACTAGGATCAGTCTACTTTATTGCTGGATATTATCTGTCATACATACTGGGATCAGGCTATTATTTTGCTGCATATGCATATTCATACATACTAGGATCAGTCCACTTTATTGCTGCACATTCTCTTTCCTTCCTTTCATTGTTCATACAAGATCTTTCTTTCATCTGTAATAATGAACTGCACAGATCTCAATCTGCTGTTGCATAATGTTCCGGCAGATCTGGGTCTGTGCAGTTTCTTAGGAGTAATCAGTAGAACAAACAGTGTAGACCCTGATCTGCAGATGCATTATGCTGTGGCAGATCTGGATCTTTGTTGTTTGTGGTTTGACTTGACTTTTAAGTGAGTACGTATGGTACTAAGTGCTAATTCATTGTATTCTTGTTTGTTATAATTATATTTTTTTGTATCCATGATTAGGAATTAGAGCGAGCAGAAAAAGAGGAGAAATTAGTGCGAAGAAGAGAAGAGGAGGAATTAGTGCAAAGAAGAGAAGAGGTGGAATTAGTGCAAAGAAGAGCTGAGGTTCATAAATGTAGTATAAATTAGCTCTTTTCCAGTGCATATGTGTATGTTCTTTTTTTTTTTTTTTTTTTTAAAGAATATTGCTGTTTCATTATTGGAAAGTTTATATGGATTATTAATATGTGTTTCTGCCAGCTGCCATCAACAATATTGAATAGCAAAGTGATTGAAAGGTCAAATGCTTACAAATGAGTCTTTTGTGCATATTTAGGTGAGTATTGATATGACATGATTCCATATTTAAAGTCATATTGCAGTATTTACCAGTACTTCAGGATATTGGTGAAATTATTAAAAAATTTCTTGAGCCTCACTGCAACTAGGCTCTATCCAAATTCATGTTATAACAAGCATGGTATAGTGGGGTTTCACTGTATTATTGCGGAATTTACCAGCTTGCATATCCACAGAATGCAGCATGGAGAAATAAATGAACTATTTAAAAGTCACAATCAGGATCATGCATTGCATACATAATGTTATTGTTACAAAAGTTTGTTTAAAAACCTGAATACATTTTTAGACTCATCTGCTTAAACTTTAACCTTGCCATCAGTTTATAGTCACAAATTAATTTTTGTATCATGAAACAATCATTTTCAAAAGTGATATCACAGAAGTAAAAAAGAAACCTATTTTAGCTTGAAATGAACATCATAGATACTATTTATTTGGTGTGTTATGTGATACAGGAATGAGGTCTGTGCAGTTTGCACATTTCACAGTTGGGTGTTATACTTTTCTTTTTGTGCATTATGTGACAGAAGAATGGGGTCTATACAGTTTGCACAGTTGACAGTTGGCTGTCATGAATATATATGGAATACTTGGGATATTCATTGGCAGCTGATTTTGACTGTAACAGTTGACTCTAATAAGGAGAACACATTGTTCCCAATTGATAATTGGCAAGTTTCAAACCGGTAATGTTGGCTTTGGTAAAGATGATAGTTTAGAAATAGGTCGTTTGCATAATTAGGATTATATGGAGGAGGCTGTGGTAGCTTAATTGGTAGAGCATTAGTCTTGTAAATCCAAGGGTCACGAGTTCATTGCCTGTCCAGGCCAGCTCTAGCTGACTTAGCTCCCATTTCCTTGGCATTGGATTCCTAAATCCAAGTGACACTGAGTGGGGTTCAGTGCCTGTCCAGGCCAACCATTGTTGGCTGCCTCTTTGTGTCATTGGGAAAGGCATTTAGGTCCCATTTCCCAGGGCATCAAGGGTCAGGGGTTCATTGCCTGTCCCAGCCAGCTCACTTGGTTCCCATTTCCTGGGCATCAGACTCATAAATCCAAGGGTCATGGGTTCAGTGCCTGCCCAGGGCAGCTCACTTGGCTCCCATTTCCTGTGTGTCACTGGGAAAGGCATTTAGCTCCAGTTTCCTGGGCATCAGACTCATAAATCCAAGGGTCAAGGATTCATTGCTTGCCTAGGCCAGCTCACTTAGCTCACATTTCCTGGGCATCAGACTCACAAATCCAAGGGTCAAGGGTTCAGTGCCTGCTCAGAGCAGCCAAGTTTGACTGCCTCAGTGTTTCCATGAAAAATTATCTCAGCTCTCATTGATATAAGCAATGATGTGTTACAAATGCTGTTAAAAGCAACAAGAAAAGCATGCATCTTGGTTTGTGAATATGTTATACTTGTATAGAATCTTACAGGAAAAAAATCATTGTTGTTTTTCATGTAATACATATTGTTTTTATGCAGTTTAAATTCAATTTGCAAACACTTACTAATAACTTAACTATTTCACTTGCCAAGGAATTTGGATATCATGGATAGGATGTCTTTCCTTTGAATGAGTTCATGACATCAGTTGTAAAATCATAAGATGTCATAATGTGATTAAGTATAGAAAGAATATCTGATTTTATTTATCTATATACATAGCACGGTGTAGTTGTGTCATAAAAATCGAAAACATGGACATGTAGAACGAGTTACTATAAAAAATAGGTCTATTAGGCTGGTATCCAGAATGATGTCTAGTCTTGTATCTAGACTGGTATCCAGAATGGCAAATCTTGTAAAGTAAGGTCTTTCTGCGTAGAAAGCACCAGGGACATCATTTTTTTAAAAAAAAAATCATTATGAGCTAAATAAAATCAGGTAGTGTAATTTGATTGAATTAATCAACAATTATTTAATTGTGATTAAGTTAGGACTCACAGTCTACGTGTCCATAGTCTGTTTGCTCTCTACATCTTTGCAACCATAACTATGCTTCCTGTCATTATCAAATACTGTAACAGTTAATTATGAACTTCTGACACTATTTTATAACTTAATTTGTGCATTTTCTTTAACTTTGGAAGGACTCGATTTCAGAATACTGTTTATAATACCTGCAAAGTATAATTTCTTTGTCCTTTTTTTTGATCAAGCTAACACATGCAAATATCATGGTTGTGAGGGCTTATCAAAAGTGTCACATTCAAAATTTTAGACACTATCTGTGGTAAGTGGATGCTACAGTACATGCATTTAGAATTTTATGCTTTCTATTTTTATAGGTAGATACCATGAGCAAGTCAAGATCAGCTGATGAGACTGTAAAAGAAGAAGGACCACCACCTCCTGTACGTATATACAATATGAATGAATTGAAAACAAAATGATGGTGAGGTCAAAGGTCATGTGGAAGAATCTGTTTTGTTGATTTAGGTATGTGCAGTTCTTACGTTCATGTGGAAATAGGTCTTGGGTTCAATGCCTGTCCTGGCCTGTTCTGGCTAACCTAGCTCTGATTTCGTGGGCATCAAACTCATAAATCCAAAGGTCATAGGTTCAGTTCCTGCCCAGGTCAGCTCATTGGCTCCTATTTCTTGGTCATAGCACTTATAAATCTAGATGACCCTGAAGGGGGGGTCATTGCCTGTCAAAGGCTGCCCAAGGTAGCCAGGGTTGATTGCCTCAGTGTTTCCTTGGGAAATGCACTCAGCTACCATTTCCTGGGCATGATATAGTGAATGATGTGTTATAAATGCTGTATAAACCAGTAAAAACAAAAGGCATAAATATTGGTTCGTGAATGTGTTGTATTAGTATAGAATCTTGTATTTTTAAAAAATTATTATTGGTTTGTGATATAATCCATAATAACTTACTCAGTTTAAATTAGATTTAAATAAAATTTTGAAATAATTTAAATATTCATATTACCCCACCAACCCCATGTTTCCTTATTTTCTGTTTATAGTAACTGTATTTCAAACAGTTCCAAGAAAACAGACAGGTTTATTGAATGTGAAACTACCTGTCACAGATTCATTATATTTTGATACATACATATCAGGCCAGTATAAATTTAAAAAATGGTGCCAGATATTAAGAGAAATGGGCTTTACCGATGTGACTCATGGATGTTATATGACTTAAAAATGTTAGAGAAGAGTTATTTTATTAAACTTAAAAATATGTTGCATGAGGAAGAGGACAAATTAATAGCACTTAAATAATTTTGAAAGAAAAATTCAACAGTGATGCAATACAACATTCATCATTTGTGGACATAATGACCATTCAGTGATAGTTAGATATGTAGATCAGTCAAACTGAGTGTTATGCAAAATAATTTATGAGTTTGTTTTGTGGCTGTACTCTCGGACTAACTCCTAAACCAAATGGATTTGTGTCAAGAATTTTAACTGCAGATGCAAAAATAAATATACCTTTTTCATACATTTTTTGTAATCATGGCATGTGTATATAGATTGCTCTTTTTATGCACAGATTACACTTTTGTGCCACTTATATTAGTAATAATTATGTTTATAACTTTCTTGGAGATGGCATGTACAAACCTACAATAAAGCGGTTCCCATTTAATACAGTTTCCCTTGATCAGGTACCCCGATAACCAATCGTTAGAATCGACAGGTATCAGGTACCCAGGTAACCAATCGTTAGGATCAACAGGTATCAGGTACCTCGGTAACCAGTTGTTAGGATCGACACGTATCAGGTACCCTGGTAACCAATTGTTAGGATCGACATGTATCTGGTAGATATTTTCTAAAATTCTGACAGCTTCACTTTCTCTTGATTGGAATGGCTGAATGTATACATCTCAGGATTGTGAAGGTTTTCTGATCCTGATAACTCCACTGAAATGGGAAATATTGAACCAACCACAATACACATGTACCCTCCCAGCCTCCCCACAGTCACATCAATATAGAGAGCATGCCATCCACTCCAGTAGTAACTGATGATTTCATGGGATTTAACGCCAATCCCACTATCAGTGGGAGATTACTCTGAATGCCTACTAGGTGGGCAATTAACTTTCAGAATTTAGCTAAAAGTTTTAGCATGGGTGGGCTGGATTTGCAAGGTAGTTGTAGTTCTCCATAGGTATTATGATTGGGCATATACTATTGAAGAAACATATTTTGCTGGAAAAAAAATGGTTTCATCCCAGTTGCAGTAACAGCAGCCTGATCAAAAGTTATTTAAGGTTTATATTCCAGATTTTCTTTAGCACCTATGTCCTAAACATCTTGATAGATTGTCATGATACCTGACATGAATCATTATTAAGTTATGACCATTCATTCTGTTTCATGCTTACTCACCCTTTTGACCTTGAGGTCAAGGTCAAAGTGCTAGATTATTTGACCCTAGAATCAAGGCCAGTCCAAAATTTAGAGTTGTGATTTTGGTTCAGATTTTTTCATTTGCTTATATTTCCTGAATCTCTTGATGGAATTTATTCTTTCTTACGATGAGACAAAATGAAACTGAGACTGTTATCGATCAAAGCATATTCATACAATTGAAAGACAACTACAACAAAATATAAACACGATTCAAAATTGGGCCAATGCCAGCTGTTTCAAATTCTCAAAGTCAAAAACAGTATGCATGCATTTCAGTCAGTTACGAAGATACCATGATGAACCTAAACTCACGCTGGACAGAACCCCTATACTAGTTGTTGAGGAAACAAAGTTTCTCTGTATTATCTTTGACAAAAATACTGACCTTCATTCCACACATAAAGATAAAGGCTAAATGCTTGAAAGCTCTAGATTAATTTAGTAGCTCACACTGACTTGGGTGCTGATAGAAAAGTCATCTCAAGTTATATAGAACTTTTATTCTCTCCAAACTGGACTATGGTTGCATTGTTTATGGTTCAGCCAGAAAGTCATACTTGAAGATGTTTGACTCAATTCATCATCAAGGAATATGACTCACTCTGGGTGCATTTAGGACATCATGATGTGAAAGCCTTCTTGCTGAAGCGAATGAGTCACCTTTATCACATCGTAGAGAAATGCATTCCATACAGTATTATGTCAGATTAAGATAAGACCCTTGAACCAGCATTTTACAAAATGCTGTGCCAAAATAAACCAAATGCCATTCCTTCCTTTGGCATTAGAATATCATCCAACCTTGACAATATAAAAATTGATATTTCTAAAATCCAGACAAAGTCCATCTCCAAAACACCTCCCTGGCTAACTGAGCAACCAGAAGTACTTTTTACACTACACATTGGAAAAAAATTGGAAACAAACCCTGTCATCTTCCACAACTTTTATCAAGAACTCCTTGCTGAATTTAAAAACTACACAATAATTTACACCGATGGATCAAAGGATTAGGGAAAGGCTGCTGCAGCCTTTGTTAGTGGAAAACACACAACAAAAGTTCACTTACCAAATAATACAGAGATTTTTTTCAGCTGAACTCAGAGTATTAGACCTTGCTTGGCAATGTATCAAAAGCAAATGTGTTTTTAACTACATCATTTTCTCTGACTCACTATCAACATTTCAGTTACGACACAGTCGAAAATTGGAAAACCCATTACTAACCAATATTCTCATCAAACATACCGAGCTGTGTACCTCCCACAATATAGTATACTGTTGGTTACCCAGCCTTATTGATATTAAAGGTAATGAACAAGAAGATTACACGCTAAAATGTCCCTGTTCCTAGAACCATCTGATTTTGAAACACCAGACACTGATTTTAAACCTAGTATCTAAGAGTCATCATGTCAGAAGTGACAGGCATCATGAAATGATGCAGTGAATAACAAACTTCACGCGATCATGCCAGTGCTAGGAGACTTGACTTCTTCCTACAGATATCAACTGTTGAGACGATTTAGCCATTGCAAGAATTAGAATTGGTCATACTTACATAACCCACTCATACATGCTAAAAGGTGAAGACCCACCTGAGTGCGTTTCTTGCAATGAACCATTCACTATTAAGCACTTTATGATGGATTGGTTTGATCTACAACCTATGCATTATCATTACTAAAATGCTTGTCACATGAAGGAACTTTTTGATACAAACATCTCTTGCATTTTAAAATTTCTTCAAGAAGTAAACATTTATTCTTAGATATAACTTTTATGCTTTCACCTTGAGTATTTTTATGTAATGTATATACCAGTGGTTCCCAAAGTGGGCAGTACCGCTCCTTTGGGGGTGGTGGAATTACTGAGGGGGGCATTGATGCTGAATAATGCTTGTTACAGGGTAAGGTATGGAGGCGCTGACAATAATCAAGGGGGCGGTGGCCTGAAAAAGTTTGGGAACCACTGGTAGATACTGTCGTTCATACTCAGTACCTTTTCATCTCGATCTTCATTGACACACAACATTTACATTTACCATTGATTGGGAAGCTTTATATATTACCCTCACCATCTCATTGTTTTGCTTATAACTGATAGATTTTATTATTGTTTTTCGATAAGAAATGTGTTATCAACTGTAAATAATCCTAAGAATAACCTTTTCTATGGTACCAAATATCCTAACAATGCTGGTGCGCCATTAAACTTAAATCAATCAATCAATCAATCTTCTACATGACATAATGAAATCTTGCAGCATGTGAGAAACATGTACCATTACCCGTCATCTCATAAATTGGCTCTGTGAGTTCTTTGCAGTTTGTTCTACTTACAGCTTCAAATGAATAGAATTGGTGGTGTTCTTTTTGTACATTATGTGACAAAAGATTGGTGTCTGCACAGTTGAAAGTTGGCTGTCATGAATATATATGGTATACTTGGGATATTTATAGGCAGACTGCCGATTTAGACGATAAAAGTTGACTCTGATAAGAAGAACACAGTTCCCCATTGATAATTGGCTAGTTTCAAACTGATAATGTTAGCTTTGGTAAAGATAATAGTTTAGAAATAGAAGGTCATTAATTTTGCAGAAATAGGATTATATGGAAGAAGCTGCATATGGTGGCTCTGTTGGTAGAGCATCAGACTCATAAATACAAGGGTCAGGGGTTCAATGCCTGTCCAGGCCAGCTCTGGCTGACTTAGCTCCCATTTCCTGGGCATTGGATTCATAAATCCATGTGACCCTGAGTGGGGTTCAGTGCCAGCCCAGGCCAGCTGTTGTAGGCTGCCTCAGTGTGTCATTGGGAAAAGCATATGTCCTATTTCTTGGGCATCAAACTCATAAATCCAAGGGTCAGGGGTTCAGTGCCTGCCTAGGGTAGCCAGGGTTGACTGCCTCATTGTTCACATGAAAGAGGCACACAGCTCTCATGGATAGAATCAGTGATGTCTTAAAAATGTTCTTAAAAAACAAAAAAAGCATCCATCTTGGTTTGTGAATGTGTTATATTGGTATAGAATCTTATATGAAAAAAGTCATTGTTTTGTCATGTAATACATAATTTTTTTTTATGCAGTTTAAATTAAATTTACAAAAACTTGTTAATAACTTAACTATTTCACTTGCCAAGGAATTTGGATGGATACCTTTGATAGGATATCTTTCCTTTGAATGAGTTCATGACATTATAAAATCATATGATGTCATGGTGTGATATAGATAAAAGAAATCATATATTATTTTATTAACCTACATATAAAGCACAATGTAGTCATGTCATGAAATGGAAAACATGGATATATAGATTGAGTTTGTATAAAAAATTGGTCTGTTAGGCTGGTATCTAGACTGGTATTCAGACTGGTATATAGACTGGTATCCAGACTGGTATCTAGACTGGTATCCAGACTGGTATCTAGACTGGTATCTAGACTGGTAGACAATGTAAAGAAAAGTCTTTCTTTGCAAGCAGCATCAGAGCCATATGTTTGTTTAAAAATCATTTTGAGCTAAGAATCCACAGCTTATAATATTCATAATAAAGTTAGAATCCAAGTAATTGTAAATTTTCTATAGTTTTGGTGTACACTTAATTTCAGCATTTAAATGATACATGAAAATCAGTGAGTATAATCAGTATGAATTAGTCAACAAATATGACAATAGTTATGACTTACAATCTGTCTGTTCATAATCCATTTGCTCTGTGTCTTTGCAACTGTGAGTGTGATTTCTGTCTTTATCAAATACTGCAACAGTTAATTATTAACTCCAGACACTTTTTCATAACTTAATTGGTGCATTTTCTTTAACTTTGGAAGGACCTGATTTCAAAATTCTGTTTATGATACCTGAAAAATGTGTTTTCCTTTGCCTTTTTTTGTTGTGCTAACACATGCAATTACCATGGTTGTGAAGGCAGATCAGGAGTGTTGCAGTCACCAGTTTAGAAATTACCCTTGGTAAGTGGTTGTTACAGTACATGCATTTAGAATTCTATGCTTTCTCTTTTCATGGCTGTAGCCAAGGAGGTCTGGAGGATTAGATTTGGGTAGTAGAGGATCAGCTGCTGAGCCTCTGTTGGCAGGATTGCCAGTTGTACGTATATATAATATGAATGAATTTAACACACAATGATGGCGAGGTCAAAGTCATGTGGAATAGTCTGTTTTGTAGATTTAGGTATACATAGCTCTTACATTCATGTGGTTATAGAGCACCAGCTATGACTCCTTATCACAAGTAATTATACGTTTTGTCAAGCCTACATTACAGGGCAGTCATGTTTCTGCTGGGGCAAGAACAACATTGTCATAAGAAGTTTTTTTAAGGCTTAGGTCAAAGTTTTCCATCAGCATATATTTCCTGAACACCTTAATAAATTATCATGATATTTGGAACAAATCATGAAGCTAAGATGATTCATTTTGTGACATGCTTACTTGCCCCTCAGAACTTGAGGTCAGTGGCCACATCATAAAAATTTGCATTAAGGTTTTGGTTAAGATTTTCATATTTGCTTATACTTCTTAAACACATGATGGAATATGTTTATACCTGATGGATATTGTTCATACTTAGGATAAATCATTATCAAGCCAAGTGAAATAAGTGTTATGTGTAGGCTCGTACAAAAGTAACAAAAGAAAAGAGTGAAGCTAATAAGCTTTGTATATTTTAACAAAATAATTTATTTCCCTAGAAAACAATGTAAAATAGGAAGTAGGACTTACGGTTTGTGAATATAATCCAAAAATTAATCCTAGGATTGAAAACTATAAGTCCTATCACTAAACAGTTCTAATTGAATCCAGGTTCAAATCTCGATGAAATTCCAATATGGAGTTGATGATGTCAGATGAGGTCGTTGTACTAATGGCAACAGATCCTCGTTGAATCACAGTTTATAATGTTTCCGTTTAGAATTCCAGAATAAATTTCCACTGAATATCTTTCTCCCAGAACTTTTATAAATATGAAGCACTTGTGTAGTTTTCTAGAGAATGAATTATTAAATTCCTGAAAAACAGATGAACTTCAAAACGATCTGACATCAACAATAGAAACACCTTGTACCCTCAAGGTATAAAGATACGACTGAATAAAAAACTCTGAGAATGAGTATTAAAACCCTAATTTTAGGATCACATGGTGGCCCATGTAGTCACCCAGATGGAACAACGCAATAAAAGTGCACAGCCGATAGGCACGTAAACCTTAACGAATCTTACTATAAGATTCAATAAAAAAAGTTGTTGACAAATTAGAGCTGTCACGCAAGCAGATAGTGACCTTGGTAATAGCCAGTCATTTTCACTTGATGTTTACAAAATCTATGAACCAAAGTGAGCTAAAAATAGTGCTTAAGTCATACTTTTACGTTCTAAACAAACTGAATTTACTGGGAAGAATATCAAATCCTGTGAAAATTATCATTACAATAAAATGTAATGAAACAAAAAAAATAAAAAAAGAATTTAAAAACTAACACACAAGTAATTAAATTACATATACGTAACATAAGTCTGTGACATTCTTGCATAACATTGACATCAATGTCATACATTTTAGAAAACTAGTACGACTGGCGGTTGTGGCTTTATTGTTATTGCAAACCCCCATTTTACCACCCTCTCTTCCCACAGTATTCACCCCAACATCCAGGAAATGACCCATGTATTATAATGTAAAATCCATCATATATATGATGCAGATTTCTGGTGGGAGTTTGCCTCAAGAGGAATGGAACCATGAATATCCCACTATCCAATGCTGAAGCACAGGAATAAAAAAATGAGCTAATCGTATTGAACAATTTAAATCAAAAAGTCTTTTCATGCAGCACAAACGTTTAGTGATTTTGGAAAGGACATTATGTTGATGTAGGTATTGTTGGCCTAATTGATGGAATAGGGTAGTTAGTTCATAAACTCCTAAATCCAAAGGCTGTATACATAACACAATGCCAACATGTCATTGAAATGGAAAATTTGTACATATAGAGTGAGTTAGTATAAAGTCTGTTTAGCTGGTATCTACATCTATGTAGGCTGATCCATGTCAAGCATGGTTTTTCTGTGCAAGAAGCATCAGGACCATATTCTTTACTTTTTAAAATTTTTTAGTTTCAACTAAGGATCCAAAACTTCTAAAATTCTGTAACTTGTTGGTATTTAGAATTACATTTGGATCCAAAGAATTGTAGATTCTTTTCATAAGTTTTTGTGTTCACTTAATTTCAGCCTTGTAAGTTATGACTGACAATCTGTCTGTCCACTCTCTGCATCTCTGCAACCAATGAGTGCACTTTCTGTCATTATCAATTATTGTAACAGTTATTTTACAACTTAATTTGTGCATTTTCTTTAACTTTGGAAGGCCTTAATTTCAGAATACTGTTTATGGTACCTGAAAAATGTGATTTCTTGGTCCTTTTTTGATCAAGCTAACACATGCAAATACCATGGTTGTGAGGGCTTATAAAAAATGTTGCAGTCACCAATTTAGACCTTACCCATGGTAAGTGGTCATTACAGGGCATACATTTAGAATTCTATGCTTTCTCTTTTCATGACTGTAGACCATGAGAGATTTCAGAGGAAGTATAAGATCAGAAGATGAAACTGTAGAAGTAGCAAGACCGCCAGCTCCTGTACGTATATATAATATGAATGGGTTAAAACAAAATGATAAAATGATAGTGAGGTCAAGGTCATGTGGAAGATTCTGTTTCATACATTTTACAGCAATGGTATGATTGTGGGCCCTGGCCTTATTGTTATTGCATATTGTGAACCACCTTCATCCCCCCCCCCCTTCCCACAGTATTCACCCCCATACCCAGGTAGTTGTCTGTGGATTTTAATGTAAAAGTCGTCATGAATATGATGCATTTTTCTGGTAGGAGTTTGCCCCAAGAGCAATGGAGCCTTTAGTGTTTTATGATTTTCCACCAGTATATGAAATGTTATGGACCAAAAAGATGGGTTTCACAATCCATATCACAATATTCAGTGCTGAAGCATGGGGATAAATAGATGATCCAGTCACTTCAAACACTTTAAATCAAAACTCTTTTGATCCAGTAAAATTTTTTGGTGATAATGGAAAGGTCATTATATTGATGAATGTTTTGTTTGCTAAAATTGATATAATTGGGGAAGTAGCATCAGTTACTTGCATTTATGTCACTTATTTGATGAACGACGTTTATTGGTAACATTTTTAAAAGATGATTTATAATCTTTTTTACTTAATTTGTGCTCAGACTTTTCCTGTGACAACTATATGGGTCAACTCTTTACAATGCCTAAAGTCACATGGAATACTCTGATCCAATTAACCTTAAACTCGCTGTCATTTTGTGGTCTCACTATACTATTTGTGCTGATCAGATGTTATTGCATCCTGTTGTAGCACTTAAGAAGATCAGTAATATTTTTTTCAGATTTTGTTCTCTTTTTTTGAGATTTGGTCTATTGTTAACAAGTAAAGAATATTATTTGCATTCAGTAAAAAGCATCTTAAAGCCTTAACAGAAAATAATATGTCATTGAGTTTAGACTCTTGGCTTTTGCATAGGATAACAAAGCAGACAGGCTTGATTTGGGTGGTTCTGGAAAGGCCATTTGCACTGAAAATTCCAGTCATGCTATTATTTGCAGAAAATGCAGCATAATACTTGCTGTGTTTTGTTTTGTTGTGTCCAAGTGAGTGCCTAACATAAATAAGACAGTCTTGGTGCAGCTGAACTGATAACTATTGCTTTGGATTTCGTAAACAATATTTATAAAAGATAATGAAATATATAGAAATTTAATTAGTGCATTGATACTTTGAATAGCACATGGAGGAAAATTCAGAGCGAATACATATTTAGCTCACTGCAAGAAACCTTGGCTTGACCCCTAATAATTTTTTTCACTGGAAGAGTTGCACTCACCTGCATCAACTAGCCCACTCTTCACAGTTTGGCCATCACTTCTGATAAACTTTTTTCAGTGCAGTTCTGGTACTCATGCTCTACCAACAGAGCAAACATTTTCCCAGTCATATATACTAAGATCAGTCTTCTTTGTTTCTGCACATTCTCATTCCATCCTTTAATTGTTCATGGAAGATCTTTTTGTCGCTAATGAGTTGTTTAATTCTCTGGAACATGGTAGCTGCTGTCCTTAGGTGTTTTTCACACACTCAGGCCATATTCTTATACATGACAAACTCCACAACAATAGGTGGATTGTTCTTACATAGGACACTCTCATTGTTGGATGTTAGCTAGTGCACCCTATGAATCAATATTCCTTGTGTATCTATTACATGCAGGGTGTTTTGCAACAAAGTTCTTACCTTATTTTCACATACATTTATTCCCTCATTTGCAGTATTGCCAAGCCATGAAAAATAAGTTTTTCCAGAATTCTTTGTCTATTTGTATACCGATGGCCTAGTGGTTAGAGCATCTGCCTCAGATGCTGGAGGTTGTGGGTTTGAACCTTGGTCGAGTCATACCAAAGACTTGGTACTAGCAGCTGCCTCAGTTGGCACTCAGCATTAAGAGGTTAGTGTTAAGACTGGTTGGCTTGGTGTCAAATAAATCTGACTGGGTGGGACATGATGCTACATGTCTGCGGCATGATGCCCCAGTGCTGGACATTACTATAAAGTGTAACACTGCAGACAATGTAGCAATATGACTGGAAAATTGTTAAAGCTACATTAAAAATCCAAAACACACACACACACACACACACACACAGACACACACACACACACACACACACACTATTTGTTTACCTTTGTATTCCACATTAAAAAAAAACTTTTAAAGTTTCAGCTTTTGTCCCCACAATATATTATTCTCCTGTCTTAGTTCATTTTGACAAATCACTGAACATCTAAAGTGGCATGTATGCTTGAATCATTCATTTTCAATGCTCAACAATACTTTCTTAATGATACTGTCTACTGTAGAACATTGGGATATTTTTACTCAGACATTTCCATTATTATTCTGATATGGACAGCTTCCTCTGTCCCTTAATTTTCCTTTACAGGGCCCTTTTCTAGGACCCATATTTACATACAACTAACAAAATGTTCAGATGCCAAAAACTTTTATAAGTTTTACAAATTACTTGCATCTCACCTCCAACACTTGCCTTCATTTTCACTTTGCCAGGATGGACAATTGTACCAATTCTGCCATGTCAAAGTTCAGTACTTATTCCCTGATTAGATAATTTTGTATACGAGTTTGCAGTAAATAATTATAAATTCATATGGCATGTGGCACTTGCTTTGATTCTAAAATTTACCATCCTCAACAGTTTCTACTGACCAATTGATGATCAGTTGATAGTCCTTTAATTTGCCTTCATGTTGTCTTGCCACAAAATGAAATTTTGTCTTAATAACATAAATCATAATTTCAAGAAAATTTGTCCAGAAAATTAAAGACTGTAGGTCAGGAAAATGAATTCACTATGCACTAAATGCTAATTCATTGTATTCATGTTTTGTTATAATTATATTTTCCTCTATCCATGTTTAGAGATTAATGAGAGAACAATTATATGAAAGAACAAAAGGATTTTCTCCAGTCAAACGTCAATCAGACATGAGCTCAAGAGCTGAGGAAGCACCTGTTGTAAGTGATAGATGTTCTTATGTTGATGTAGCGGAATATTTTAGAGTGGCAACATTTCACATTTCCAATCTAACAACATTTTTATGTGATTTCAGTTTCATGCTAATGTCTGGTAGAGTTGAGATTTTACTATTTTTAGTATTTTATATATTCACTTAAAAGTCGAGTCAAACTAAAAACAATAAAGATCCTGATCTGCCGTAGAGTATTTGGTAGAGCATCAAACTCCAAGGGTCATGGGTTCATTGCCTGTCTAGGCCAGCACACTTGGCTCCCATTTCCTGGGCATCACACTCATAAATCCAAGGGTCATGGGTTCAGCACCCTTCCAGACCAGCTCACTTGGCTCCCATTTCCTGGGCATCACACTCATAAATCCAAGTGACCCTGACTGGGGTTCAGTACCTGGCCAGTCCAGCTGTTGTTGGCTGTCTCATTGTGTCATTGGGAGAGACGTTTACCTCCCATTTCCTGGGCATCAGACTCATAAATCCAAGCCTGTCCATTTCAGACAGGGTTGACTGCCTCAGTGTTTTCATGAAAAAGGCAATCAGCTCCCATTAGTATAGCCAATGATGTGTTAAAAATGCTGTTAAAAGCAACCAAAATAAGCATGCATCTTGGTTTGTGAATGTGTTATTTTAGTATAGAATCTTACATAAAAAATCATTGTTGTTTTGTCATGTATTACATATTATCTTTTTTTTTATGGTTTAAATTAAATTTACAAAAGCTTCTTAATAATTTAACTACTTCACTTGCAAAGGAATTTGGATACCTTGGATAGGTTGTCTTTCCTTTGAAGGAGTTCATGACATCATTTGTAAAATCATAAAATGTTATAATGTGATTTAGTATAAAAGAATATATTATTTTATTAATCGATATACCCAGCCCAATGTAGTTGTGTCATGAAAATGGAAAACATGGGCATATAGAATGAGTTAGTATAAAAAGTTAGTCTGTCGAGCTGGTATGTAGATTGGTATCCAGACTGGTATCTAGTTTGGTATCCAGACTGATATCTAGACTGGTGGACCATGTAAAGAAAGGTTTTTCAGTGCAAGAAGCATCAGGGCCATATTTTTTGTTTAAAAATCATTTTCGGCTAGAATTCACAATGTATTATATTCTGTAATAAAGTTAGAATTCAGATAATTGTAGATTTTCCAAAGTTTTGGTGTACACTTAATTTCAATGTTATGAAAGCTATATGAAAATAGGGTGTATAATCAGTATGAATTAATCAACAAATATGACCATAGTTATGAATCACAGTTGATCTGTCCATAGTCTGTCTGCTCTGTCTGTGCATCTTTGCAACTATGAGTGCAATTCCTGTCATTATCAAATACTGTAACTTGTAGTCAAGGAGCTGTGGAAGATTAGTTGTGGATAGTAGAAGATCAGTTGCTGAGTTTCTATTAGCAGGCTTGCCAGTTGTATGTATATATAATATGAATGAATTTAACACACAATGATGGTGAGGTCAGAGGTCATGTGGAAGAGTTTATTTTGTAGATTTAGGTATATGTAGCTCTTACATTCACATGGAAATAGAGCACCTACAATGACTCCCAATCACAAGTAATGAACCCCTCATCCAAGCATTCGTGAAGGATGTGGGGCATTATTGGAGTAAAGCCGGAGGCCAAGCATGTATACATGGCATGTTTCTCTGTCATTGGTGGAAACAGGTGCTCTTCAAAGAAAAGGAAACTTTTTATTAGTCACGTGATATGTCACCTGAAGTATCCTATATGAACAAGCCACCCACACGAGATATCTCATAGTTTAAAGTGAGGTGTTTTGTTGTCTATATAACACAGGGAGGGAAAAATACCCAACTTGCAACAAAGAATGGGTGGGTGTATACATGCTCGGCCTCTGGCTTTACTCCAATAATGCCCCTCATCCTTCACGAATGCTTGGATGAAGGGTTCATTATTTTTCGTAAAGCCTTCAGCCTCACATGTATACATACATCTTTAAAGATTGAAAACAAAACATCTGCTAAAAACATCAACAGGAAAAAGGGGACAGATGCTAATCTGTAAAACATAATCAAACAAAAAATATTTATATGCTATTAATAACTGCTTCAGCAAAACCCTGACTGTTAGCCTGAATATCCCTCAAATAAAATTTATGAAAAGTCTTTACTGATGTCCAGTCTGTCGTTTTCAATATATTGTGTAAGGAACAGCTTTGTCTGAAAGCAGCTGATGCTGCAGCAGTTCTGTATGAATGAGCTTTGAATTTAGATGTATCAACTCCTTATTGTTCTAAAACCATTTTTAACCATCCTGCAATATTGCTAGATGTCACAGCACTATAGGAAAAATAAGACACCAGAACCTGAGTAGATTTCTGAAGACTGTTAGTCCTGGTCAAGATAATACAACAAAGTATGCATATCACAAAGCTGCTCATCCTTGTAATGTAGTAGTTCCAACTGGAAATTCTTACCTCGTCTTGAAGTTTTCAACAAATCCGAAAAACTGAATACTATTTTATCTTCCATACAAGTCCTGTTATGTAAATTCAAAGATTTTGGATTTTGTGCTTTTGGAGCTGTAGATAAAGCAATAAGAGCAACCAGTTTCATTGTCAATAACCTTATAGATATATTTTCCAAAGGAAAAAGGGGTATACAGATATTTAAATACTAGGTTGACATCCCAAGTGTCAACATATCTTGGTTTAGGTGGACTTTTGTTAAACAGTCCCTTCAAGTAGCTATTAATCAACAAAGGGTTGAGGCACCACACATTATCAAACATTCTCAAAGCAGTAAGTAACATTGCTTTGTGAGTATTGATGACATTATAAGACTTACCCTCAGTTAGCAAAGAATCTAAGTATGAAATAACTGTTACCTCAGAGACACAAAAGGGATTAATTTCCCTGATCTTTCATCAAAAATTCCATTTTTTCCATGCCAAATTATATTGTTTAGTTGTTCCTGGTCTCCATGAATTGTTAATGATGTCCATAGCTGTTGTTGAACGTCCTTTGTTTTTGAGCAATCTCCTGATACAGTCACTACGACATAAGATAGGGTCTTCCCTAGAGGATGAGTTTGACCATTGTGTTCTCTTTCCTCTATTGGAATTTTTGGTATTGATACCAGTACACATTTTGAGCATTATAAGGTTGAGATTGAAATCTTGCCCTCTGATTGAAATCTGGACCTCATATGGGTCCACCGCCTCGAGCACCACAGCTTCTATTGAAATCTCTGTGAATCTGGGCAAAATTTTCTTTCGCAACTGCAAACCCATTGTCACATTTTTTTACTTCCTTGGCCGCATCATCTCCAAAAGGCATGGATGTTATGGGGGTATGCATATTACATAGATTGGACTATTTCCTTTTAAAATGTATTTGAATCATATACCTCCTTCTGAGGGAGACATGATATTGCACCTGACCCATAAGGAAAATAGCATGTGAAATTAGGGTCTTTGCTTTTTCATTTGTGGCAATCTGAGACTTTAGTAATTCTGCTAATTGGACAACTGGCTTAATGCCTGTAGCAACAAGATTTTGTATATCCCTAAAGGCTTTGTCATAAAAATGAACTCGTTTGGTCCTGCCAAATTTCTTGATGGACAAGTGGGGGACCTAACTTATAGAAGTTTTCTGGGATCATGTAGTTCTGTACAATTTGATCTGTTGCACATAAAGAAGTGCATGCAGTATTAATCAGCTCTGCTAAGGATTTAGGTATTGGCTCTCCTTTTTGGGGAGTTTTCAGTTTGGGTAACTGCCACATATTATCAGCATTGCTAGAAGAAATACAGTTGGAATCAGGCTGCAAAGCCTCAAACAATGCCCGATTTATTTTTCTACTCAAAGAAATTTGCTTGAGAGGTCTACTTGCATCACCCTCTGCTGGGGTATTATCAACATCGCTATATGGCCTTTCATTTTCAATTTCTACATGAAATTCAGGTAAGCATTCACCAAAAAGGGCATCAATTTCATTGTCATCTGCCATAACAGGCTGCATTTCATTTAGACCCAGTTTTTTCCACAAAAGCTCAATATCTGTTTCTGACAGGTTATTTAAATCTATGAGACTGGACGTTTGCGACTGTCCGACAGTTT
The DNA here is from genome assembly GCA_016617855.1 of Megalonaias nervosa. Taxonomy (NCBI): domain Eukaryota; kingdom Metazoa; phylum Mollusca; class Bivalvia; order Unionida; family Unionidae; genus Megalonaias; species Megalonaias nervosa. The sequence goes on along the minus strand of JAECUM010011320.1, from coordinate 37,439 downwards.
TCGTTTGTTTGGTCGCCATGACAGGTTTGTGTTTTGCCACTTTCTGAGCTTTAGTCACAACAAACTTCAATTTTTTCTCTTTATGTTTCTGTTTTTGTGGCTTCATAACTCCTCTCTCTTTTGAGGAACTTGCCTCAACTTCGCCAAAGGTTGCAATATCCTCAGGCCCAAAACCGGAAAATTCCGAGTCGGTTTCGTGGTCAGTAATTTAGAGGATTTCATCCTCTTCAGTAGCCATTACAAATAAACAAAAAGAAAATATGACAAATAACACGTATAGCTGGGACTACGTCCTAAGCTGGCTACAACACCACCTAACTATGCACCTATTATTGAACTTACCTTTCCGCTCCAATGCCAGAATAACTATGAGATATCTCGTGCAGGTGGCTTGTTTATATAGGATACTTTAGGTGACATATCACGTGACTGATAAAAAGTTTCCTTTTCTTTGAAGAGCACCTGTTTCCGCCAATGACAGAGTAACATGTTATGTATACATATGAGGCTGAAGGCTTACGAAAAATAATTATACGTTTTGTAGCCTACATTACAGGGCAGTCATGTTTCTGCTGGTGGCAGGAGCAACATTGTCATAAGAAGTTTTTTTAAGGTTTAGGTCAAAGTTTTCCATCGTCATATATTTCCTGAACACCTTGATAAGACAATTCATTCTGTGACATGTTTATTTTTCCCTTAGATCTTGAAGTCAGTATCAAAATCACAGAAAATCTGCATTAAGGTTTTGGCCCAGATTTTCTCATTTGCTTATACTTTCTAAACACCTGAAAGATTTTGTTCATACTCAGGATAAATCATTGTCAGGCTAAAACAAATAATCCTGTGACATGCTTGCATAACCTTGACATCCGTGTCATACATTTTACAGAATGGTGTGATTTTTGGCTCTGACTTCATTGTTATTGCATATTGCGAACCCCCATCTTATCTTCCCTCCTACCCACATTATTCACACAGTTGCCCATGGATTATAATATAAAATCCATCACATATATGATGCATATTTCTGATAGGAGTTTGCTTCAAGAGCAATGGTACCATAAATATTTCATAAATTTCAACCCAGCAATTTAGGAAATGTTGTTATAGGCAAGAACAGTGGGCAGAAAGAGGGTTTCACAATACCTCAGTATCCAGTGCTGAAGCATGGGAATAAAAGAAAATTGAGCTAATCATATCAAACAATTTAAATCAAAACTTTTTTGACCCAGAACAAACTTTTAGTGATCTTGGAAAGGACATTATGTTGATGTATATATTGTTTGCCATAATTGATGGAATAGGGTAGTTACTTCATAAACTCCTAAATCCAAAGGCTGTATACATAACACAATGCCAACATGTCATTGAAATGGAAAATTTGTACATATAAAATGAGTTAGAATAAAGTCTGTTTAGCTGGTATCTACATCTATGTAGGCTGATCCATGTCAAGCATGGTTTTTCTGTGCAAGAAGCATCAGGACCATATTCTTTACTTTTTAAAAATTTTTAGTTTCAACTAAGGATCCAAAACTTCTAAAATTCTGTAACTTGTTGGTATTTAAAATTACATTTGAATCCAAAGAATTGTAGATTTTCATAAGTTTTGGTGTACACTTAATTTCAGTGTTGTAGGTTATGACTGACAATCTATCTTTCCACTCTTTGCATCTTTGCAAATGTGAGTGCACTTTCAGCCTTGTAAGTTATGACTGACAATCTATCTTTCCACTCTTTGCATCTTTGCAACTGTGAGTGCAATTTCAGCCTTGTAAGTTATGACTGACAATCTATGTTTCCACTCTTTGCATCTTTGCAACTGTGAGTGCACTTTCAGCCTTCTAAGTTACGACTGACAATCTATCTGTCCACTCTTTGCATCTTTGCAAATGTGAGTGCACTTTCTGCCTTGTAAGTTATGACTGACAATCTATCTTTCCACTCTTTGCATCTTTGCAAATGTGAGTGCACTTTCAGCCTTGTAAGTTATGACTGACAATCTATCTTTCCACTCTTTGCATCTTTGCAAATGTGAGTGCACTTTCAGCCTTGTAAGTTATGACTGACAATCTATCTTTCCACTCTTTGCATCTCTGCAACCAATGAGTGCACTTTCTGTCATTATCAATTATTGTAACAGTTATTTTATAACTTAATTTGTGCATTTTCTTTAACTTTGGAAGGACTTGATTTCAGAATACTGTTTATGGTACCTGAAAAATGTGATTTCTTTGTCCTTGTTTTGATCAAGCTAACACATGCAAATACCATGGTTGTGAGGGCTTATCAAAAGTGTTGCAGTCACCAATTTAGACCTTACCCATGGTAAGTGGTCATTACAGTGCATACATTTAGAATTCTATGCTTTCTCTTTTCATCACTGTAGACCATGAGAGCTTTCAGTGGAAGTATAAGATCAGAAGATGAAACTGTAGAAGTAGCAAGACATCAGTGTCATACATTTTACAGCAATGGCATGATTGTGGGCTCTGGCCTTATTGTCTTTGCACTGCATAACCTTGACATCAGTGTCATACATTTTACAGCAATGGTATGATTGTGAGCCCTGACCTTATTGTCATTGTATTGCATAACATTGACATAAATGTCATATATTTTACAGCAATGGTATGATTGTGGGCCCTTGCCTTATTGTCATTGCAACCCATAACCTTGACATAAATGTCATGGATTTTACAGGAATGGTATGATTGTGGGCCCTGGTCTTATTGTCATTGCATTACACAACCTTGACATCAGTGTCATACATTTTACAGCAATGGTATGATTGTGGGCCCTGACCTTATTGTCATTGTATTGCATAACATTGACATAAAGGTCATATATTTTACAGCAACGGTATGATTGTGGGCCCTTGCCTTATTGTCATTGCAACCCATAACCTTGACATAAATGTCATGGATTTTACAGGAATGGTATGATTGTGGGCCCTGGTCTTATTGTCATTGCATTACACAACCTTGACATCAGTGTCATACATTTTACAGCAATGGTACTAATGTGGGCCCTGGCCTTATTGTTATTACATATTGTGAACCACCTTCATAGCCCCCCCCCCGCCCAGTATTCCCCCCCATACCCAGGCAGTTGCCTGTGGATTATAATGTAAAATCCATCAGGTATATGAAACATTTTTCTGATAGGAGTTTGCCCCAAGAGCAATGGAGCCTTCAGTGTTTCATGATTGTCCACCAGCATATGAAATGTTATGGACCAGAAAGATGGGATTCACAATATCACAATATCCAATCACATCAAACACTTCAAATCAAAACTCTTTTGATTCAGTAAAAAGTTTTGGTGAGCATGGAAAGGACATTATATTGATCAATGTATTGTTTGCCAAAATTGATGTAATAGTATAATTAGCATCAGTTACTAGCATTTATGTCACTTAATTGATGAACGACGTTTATTGGTAACATTTTTAAAAGATGATTTGTAATATTTTTTACTTAATTTGTGCTCAGACTTTTCCTGTGACAACTGTATATCAGACAACTCTGTACAATGTCTAAAGTCACATGGAATTCTCTGATCCAATTAACCTTAAACTCACTGTCATTTTGTGGTCTCACTACACAATTAGTGCAAATCAGCTCTTATTGCATCCTGTTGTAAACTTCTGAAGATGAGTAATATTTTTCTGAGATTCTTTCAAAAAATTATTTAGCAAATGAAGAATGTTGCCTGTATTCAGCAGATTAAAGGCTAAACAGAAAATAATATGTTACAGCATTCAGACTCTTGGCTTTTGCATAGGATAACAAAGCAGACAGGTGTGATTTGGTTGGGCCTGGTGCATCAGAACTCATAACAAAAGCACTGGATTTCATTAAAAATTTTGAAAAATGAATGAAGTATATGAAGAAAATTTTAAATGGTATATTGATACTTCGAATAACTAAAGGGAGAAAATATCTTATATCATATTTTTAGCTCACCTCAAAAAAGCACAGGAGAGCAGTTGTACTACCACTGGTGTTGGTGTTCGCATTAGCAATTATAAAAGCATGTATACAGTGGTTCCCTATGAACGGCGCCCCCGACCAGTGGCACCCCACTTTTTATGGCCAGAAGCCCTTGGCACCAATGACTTTGTGTTCAAAAGTACCCCTTTAGAAAGGCCACACCTCTAACATGACCAGCGGACAACAGCTTAGTGCAAAAAATGTAAAATTTACCCCTCACAAGTGGCCACATTCCATTAATATGTGTCTAGAACCAGTATTTAATTCATACACTAAGGTAAGTAATCCGATCATCTTTCCCAATGTCTGTTGCCAGATGTCAGGTTTACATTAATCAGTGAAATGTTGGCTAAAGTACATGTACCACTAAGGTTAGTATTATTAATGCCGATGTTTAGAGGAAATGGGATCAGCAATATTTTGATAGAGTTTTGGGCTTCACAGCAGGTTTTTTTATTTGTTTTATTTTTTTTAATTACAATCAGACGTATTTGTCAAGATCATAATACGGTCAGCATCGGCTAAATATAGATTTTGTGGATTAAAACAGAGAAATTAACCTTGAACAAAACTGGGTACCAGACGAAGACTGTAAAATCGCTTGACAGTATATTTATCACATCCTTGATAAACAAAAAATTTCATTTACTCTACAAAAGTTTCATCTGCATAATTAAATTGCAATACTGTACAATTAGCAACATAGGAATAAATTGTTAAAAAACTTAAACTTGTCATCACCTAAACAGAGAAATAATATTTCAGAAGGAAAAGTAAAAAGTTATTCAACTTGATGACAATGGGGAGAGTTCACTTGCCAATAAATTTTATCTTTATGTTGGGAAGATTCAAATAAACAACATCGTAACAGATCAGGAGAATATTCTGTAGTGGTGGGAAAATGGAGTAAATGGAAAGAGAATTATTTTAGATACGAAACAGTGTATGTACCAATATATAAATAATGTTTTTAAATGTTTTGCAATGTGCATGCCAACAATACCTAACTCACAATTCACGCTTAAGAATAGGAACTATTAATTTATTTTACCTTGAAATATGTCTGTTTTTAAGACAATAAGATCATTTTAATAATTAATGCTACTTTTAAATAAAGATATTAACTTCTTTAAGTTATATGTAGATTTCTTACTATATACACATGCATATACATTCACATACATAAATATAGTTCCCCTCTGGAAAGGCCTCTCATCTTATATGACCACTTTCCAGGTACAGAAGGGGTGGCCATACAAAAGGGGGACCACTGTATATTTGAAGCCTCTCTGCATCTCACTAGATTTTTTTCTTTAGTCCTATGCAGCAGTTTAGTATGGGTTTCTTAACACCTTCCCCTCAGGAGGTGGCTAACTTTTTACATTATTTGAACATTCTTGGTTAAGTTTCTGTGTAGCTTAGGATTTTTGCTCTCTGAATACATATTGTTATACCTGGAATCATGACACTTGGTAAGGGGATGCATCTTGGTGATTGCTGCACCCTTGGCATACAATTAGGTCACTGTGATCCATATCTTCATCTGTCAGGCCATTGACCAGAAATTCCTAACATTTTTGCTGTAAAACTCCTTTCCCTCATCAAACAGCATTGTTTCATTGAATAAATTTGATAAACTCTGCATAGTAGGCAGGGGACAAATCATTGCATACTTTTGGTGACCTCACTGCATTAGGCAGGGGACAAATCATTGCATAATTTTCGTGACCTCAACAAGGTAGGCAGGGACCAAATCATTGTATACATTAGTGACCCCACTGCATTAAGCAGGGAACAAATCATTGAATACTTTATATCAACATAATAGGCAGGGAACAGCTAGCAGTTTTTTTTATATGAGTACATCTGAAGTGAGCCCAAGCTGTATACGCTAGAACCCAAATTACATCCATTGATCCTGCACCAAAATAAAGGGAATTAAAAGTTCTTTTAACAACACCTAAGATATACAAAGTCTTTATTAAATAACCAGTATAACTAGTGATGAAAACCTGGGAAATTCTTTTTCTTTAAAAATCTAACCCTGTGCAAAATACAACACTATAGAGTGCCACCAATGACCTCACTGCAGCAGGCAAGGGACCAATCACTGAATACGTTTGGTGACCTCAGTCAGAGGACAAATCATTGTATAGTTATGGTGACCTCAACACATTGGGCAGGTGTATACAGTGTTTTCATGTTTAACCATGTGATTTCTTAATATTACATATATTTCATAATCTGAACTGTGTTTAAATGCAAACTGCAAAATAATGCACAATATAGATGCTATGAGAAATATATGTTATTAAATGTTTCAAATTTTGTATTCATGTAAATAAGTGAATAATAGAAGTTCATAAGGAATCTGATCCAAACTATGTAAAGTAAAAAGTAGCTGTTGCTGTTCTTGTTGTGGATGATGTTGATGAAGAAGATGGTGATGATAACTTTTGTAATGTTGATTATGATGATGATAGTGACAGCTGTAATTCTCTTTTTGTTTCTAGATTTCGATGTTAAGTGAAATCTGTCTTGGGTCATCTTTATCTGCTTACAGTAGAAGAAGTGTAGAAAGTAAAATGTCAAAAGAAGAAGGTAAGAAAACAAATTTAAAGGTTATGTTGTTTTAGGGATTTGAGGGCTCCACTACACTTTTTTTTTCGGTTCAAGTCTCAACTAAGTTCAAGACACTAATACTATATTTCTCTTTTGATTAACCCAGGGAGTGGTTGGATTCTTCTCAGTGCATTTGTGAATAGTTGGGGTGATCTTAATATTCAAGATACTATCCCATTACTTAAATGCTTGTAAATTGTGCTAAAAGTAAGGGTGATGTGTGTCTCCCATTCCTATGTGTATAGGATCATGTTATTTTTGTAGAACAATACTGGTGAATATCTGTGTCACATGACTGCTGTCTTTTAACACATGACCTTCATTAACTGTTAAAGCTGTCAGGTATCAATCATTACATGAGGATTGATTTACAATATTTAAGTTGAAGATAAACATTAATTTCAACACATTTCTTGAAGATAATTTCAAAACATATGTATGTTGAGGATAATTTCAACACAAGCATCTTGAAGATAGTTTCAAAACATTTCTTGAAGATAATTTCAAAACATGTCTTGAAGATAATTTCAACAAATTTCTTCAAGGTAATTCAACACATTTCTTCATGATAATTTCAGAACATTCATCTTGAAGATAATTTCAACACATTCATCTTGAATATATAATTTCAACACATTTCCTGAAGATAATTTCAAAACATGCATCTTGAAGATAATTTCAACACATGCATCTTTAAAATGATTTAAACACATGCATTGTGATGATAATTTTTCAACACATGCATTTTGAAGATAATTTCAACATATATGCATCTTGAAGATAATTTTAACACATTCATCTTGAAGATATAATTTCAGCACATTTCCTGAAGATAATTTCAAAACATGCATCTTGAAGATAATTTCAAAGCATGCATCTTGAAGTTAATTTCAACACATGCATCTTGAAGATAATTTCAACACATGCATCTTGAAGTTAATTTCAACACATGCATCTTGAAGTTAATTTCAACACATGCATCTTGAAGTTAATTTCAACACATGCATCTTGAAGATAATTTCAACACATGCATCTTGAAGTTAATTTCAACACATGCATCTTGAAGTTAATTTCAACACATGCATCTTGAAGATAATTTCAACACATGCATCCCCGTACAGAAACTTCTCATGGATTCCATATGGAATACTTCAGGAATCCGTATGGAAGAGATAAGAACTGAAAAACTTATTGAATCAGACATTTTATTCCATATCAATTCCCTCAGTACTTCACAGCTAATGAAAATTCCATATGGAATAAAGTTGCAACTTTAATCCATAAGCACTTTTTTCCATATGGAAAGCAGACTCATGTGTTTTAGTATCATGGAAAATACTCTCTAAAGAATTAATAACCTTAACTATCTGATTCAAATAGAAATATTGGTGGGAGTTAGAGTACATGTATATGTCAGTGTAGCTGATGTCGAAGGATGAATATATACTCATATAAATTTGAAGAAAACACATGCATGTGAGTTTTATTTAATTTATTTCCACAGATGTTTAAAAACAGGCAAAGACATGACCAAAAAAGTAGAGAAAATGTAAACATGATTAGAATATTAATATCTGGTAGTACAAATTCTTATGCACTTAATTAACCCCCAATTATATGTTGATACTTAATGTCTGAGTTATACACAATATGGATCTGGAATGCAAAACTCCATTAAAAGCAATGCTTTTGGGGTCTTACCTATGATAACCTTTACTACAGTGGCTCAAAAACTCAGAAAAACTTTATATTTCCATAAAAATCAATCAGATTCAACTCTGCTTAGATACAAACAAATGTATGACAAATCAGTACAAAGCATTTCTAAATGGATGCAACCGGACTGAATATTCTGAATAGGAACAATCATTATCATTGTTAAAGATTGGTATGTCATGATAATTATATTAATTTTGGATAACTGTTAGACGGAAAAGTTCTGATTGTCCAGTTCATTTTCCTACTTTAAGACGGATTTTGGACTTAGACTGATTTTAGCAGAAATGTTAGGCTTAATTTTGAACTTTATCAAAGGAACTACAAGCATAGATGAATCTTTGGACTTAGGAAATTTGGTGCAAGGTGGATTTTGGACTTGATCTGATGTTTACTCTGCAAAATTATTTTTTTTGCTTCCTGTTAAAATATGCTCTAAAAAAATCATACCCTAGTGAAAATGTGACTGGAATTTCAGCAAAATCACAGTGAAAATTTTTTGACATTCACTCAAATGTCTTTTTTTCACAAAAATTATGGTATTTTAGGAGATTTTACCAAAATTTCTGAAAATATCAGTGAAAGTTTGTGATTGAAATTTCACTGACTCTGCCAACATTTTTGAAAATATCAGTGAGAATTTGTGATTGAAATTTCACTTAGAGTTTGTAAAAAATTCTGAAAATATTGTGATATTTTGTGATTGTAATATCACTGACATTTCAATAAAAAAATATCAATAAGATATAATAAAATATATTTATTGTTTCTTGTACAATTTGAATGATTTTCAGCAACATTTATATTTCCTGTTCTGATAGCTGTCATTTTATTGTTCATTTTGGGCACAATAACTTCTTTCCACATCTTTCCTTGTTATATTTCTTTTTCAAATTTTTGTTGTTGTTGTTGTTGTATTTATAACTTCAGTTGGATTTAACTGCCCTCAACCAGATTTTCTTGTTTTCCATTTTAAAACAGAATTTCGCTTTTCTCCTGACCTGAATCTGATTTTCCTTGATATGGACCCTTTTTTTGACATCATCTCCAAAACTTTATTTTTTTTAATTTAACAATGCTCTATTTGGTCTCATTCCGCAACGATCTTTCTAATAAGTATTTGTTCCGTTTATTATTTAACAAATGATCGCTGTAAAGAGCTTTCTGATTGGTTAAAATTTTGTACTTGCCCAATGAATCATCATGTAACGGAAACTGATGGGAATGTTTGCTAAACATGGCGATTCGAATTTTCGAGTGGGATACGAGTTTGAATAACCATTTGAAAATTGTGCGGCAATGAGAATAGCTTGAATGCAAAGTCGATGGGAACGTGATTGGTCAATCTGTATCAAAACTGAACGCCAGGACTAGCATTTTACTTTTTGTGCCATAAAGAGCTTTACAGTTGCGGCTAACGTGCTAAATATGGCAAGGAATTGAACCAGAATGATTTCAAAGTTATATAACTCCAAACTGATTAACTTCCAGAATTTAAGGAGGGACAATGTATAGATCACTGGCGGGAATTGTTGATATTGTTGCCAGATACCCATATCTATCAGAGACAGTCATATCTTTGCGGAGTTTTCTTGGCCCACAAGTAGAATCATCCTTCAGTGTCGTGAGTGGTATTATTGTGTATATTATCAAAATATTCTTGATGTGTTAGAATTCAGTGTAAAATAAGAGTAATTATATCATGATAAATGTTTGTCACAGCTGCTTATGGAACAAGGACTAATTCAAGAGACCACAACAGCATCATAGTTTGTACATTAATCAAAAATCAAGTGTGCAGTACAACAGTGACATAAAGCAGGCTCCTAGTATTTCTTCTTTTCATAATCAACATCTCAAATGGATGCTTTTCTGTAATTCTGCATCATTTTCACAGTTGAATTTTTTAATGCAGGATAATATTTTATATATGTTTATGTGTTCAAAGATGCCTGTGCATATGTTCCAGGCTTGATACTTTGATTTTTAAAATCACATAATTATTTAGTGTCAAGCCAGATTCTTCACATCAACAGTTGTATATACACTATATATTGTACATAACAGATAGAAGGCCGCAAGGTAGATTAGTTCTGTAACTAATTGAGTTACCTTCTCTAAATAAAGTCTTTATTATTATTATTATTATTATTGTTATTAACTCCCATGTATCTTGCCTTGGATGTCATATAATTACAACATCTGTATAATTTTTTTCATGTACACTGAAATATCACCTTGGTTAATAAAGTCTTGTTTAATTCATATCCATTATTTATTTGAAACCTTTTCACTGTCTGAAAAACTACTGACACTTCAGTAAAATACTATATAATGATCAAAATTTTAGTAAAATCTCACCACAGTTTCAATGAAAGTTTTGGTCGAAATATTTGTGAAGTCTCACAAAACTTTCTGTGAAACGAAAAAGACTTAAGTGATGCCATCATGGATTAGGTTTTGTTGTTGTTGTTGAGGTAGAAAAACCTAAATCTTATTTGATAATGTCTGTCAAAATAAAATTTATGATCCTTTTTAAAAATTATTGTGAATATTTATCATTGATTCCCAATAATGTCTAAGAATCATTAGGCAGTTTAATAGAAATCTGAAGCAGATTTTCTATTAGATGATATTTATGTAGACATTTTAGGCAGCCTTTTTTCCATATGGATTATTGCCAAATTCCATATGGAATGTTAATTTTATTCCATATGGACAATCTACCGATCTCGTGGACTAATTTGCATATTCCGTGGGATTTTCCATAAGAAGTACGTAAGGAATCTATATGAACTATTTACAATTCCATATGGACAATTTACAAATTCCATATGGTATATTTCCAAATTCCATATGGATTATTCACAAATTCCATATGGGCTATTGTCAAATTCCATATGGATTATTCACAAATTCCATATGGATTATTGCCGAATTCCATATGGAATTTTAATTTTATTTCATATGGACAATCTACCGATCTCATGGACTAATTTGCATATTCCATGGGATTTTCCATAAGGAATCCATAACATTTCCATATGGATACACTGAAATCCATAAGAGTGGTTCAGCCATAGAATAAAAAATGTCCATATGGATATTTCTGTAAAAGTACGTATGAATTCCATATCCAGTCCATATGGAAAATTTTGTATGGGCCTTGAAGATAATTTCAACACATGCATCTAATTTTTTTGTAACGAAACCCTGTGGTCAGGAGGCAAACGAAAGATAAGTTTAGGATAATTATTCTGCAACTGTATGTTTCTAAATGTATGTTACACAGACTGCAGTGTATTTGAAAACTGATTTCACTAGCTTTTAAGTTAAATAAAAAGTGTAGGCGCATGCGAATTTGCAACGAAATGGAAACTAGATAAACAATAGAAAACAAGGCTATTCGATGGTCAGAATCATATCACGTGGACCTGGTCCTCTGTATTCAATAAATAATTGTTTTGAAGTTCAGGATGCATGAAAACGCTAATTCGTTTAGTGTATGTTTCACTGGGAGGAAAGGCGTTAAATGAAATAATATTGGACAAGTTAATTCTTGATCCCAGGGTTCTAGAGGTGGGCTGGGGCCGATGGATACGGATTATATATATTCGAAACATGTTCTACTTTCACCTAGAAATATGTTGGACAGGTGATTCTGTTTATGTGCCTGGATTGTACTGCTTTGTAGTCAAGTACATACAGTGGGGTTGGATCTCCCTGGGGCACTATGGCAATGTGGACACGTTCTAACTTATCAATGTTTGTTTAAGTTTGGTGATGCAAATACTTCCCGTCATGCACTTTAAATACAAATGCAGGCCTAGACTTAAGTATATGTATTGTTACTTTACAAGGCTCGTGAAAAGTAACAAAAAAGAGTGAAATCAACAAGCTTTGCATATTTAAACATAATAATTTATTTCCCTAGAAAACACGGTAAATATATGAAACAGGACTTACAGTTTGTGAATATAATCCAAAAATTAATCCTGGAATTTAAAAATATAAGTCCTATCACTAAAAAGTTCTAATTGAATCCCAGTTCGAATCCCGATGAAGTTCCAATATGGAAGGCAATGACGACAGATGAGGTCGTCGTACTAATGACAACAGTTCCTCGTTGAATCACAACTTATAATGTTTCAATTTAGAATTCCAGAGAAAATATCCAATATATGTCTTTGTCCAAGAACTTTGATAAAGTAAAGCACTTGTATGTTTTTTTAGAGACATCAAATTATTTTATATAAAGAAAATCAACTCTAACGGCGACAATACAAAACACCTCTGAACCCCAAAGGTATTTTTTACGACTGACTAAATCCATTAGAAAATGTCTGCTTTAACCTCCGATTTTTGATCACATGATAGCTAACGTCACGGGGATCGTGATCACTAATTTGAATAGCGCAGTAAAAAAATGACAAATTGCACGCAGCCTAGTAACTGCACAAGCCGGGTATAAATCAGGGAATTATTTTTCAATGTGATCGACTTTCTGATCCAAACAGGGCTTGTCAGTTACAAGTGGATTAACCACAACCTTTTCTCAAGTTAGGTCATTGCCTAGTAATAAATGAATGCCCTCAACGGGTAAAGTAGACACTATTCCGACTGTCACAGGTCCTGAAGCTAAGTCTGATGACAAATTTACACAATGGAGAGGAACATTAACAAAGACGCACTCTACTCCCTGAATGAGAACACTCTCATTAAAACAAGACTACTCAGAAAAAGGCAAAGTACCTGATAATAAAAGACTCTGAGAGGCTCCTGTATCTCTTAAAAAATTTTAATAGGGATAGGATTGGCCAAATCACCCAAGAGTGATATAGAACCCTTCGACATGAATGGTTCATAATTCTCCATAATAAAATCAGACTGGGGTTTATTAGACCCAACAAATGCATTGCTTTCAATGCATGACCGTGACCTTGACCTCTTAAAAATAAGAGCATTCGGTATAGGTCTATCTTGATTCTGATTCTTATATTTCAATTTGAAGCAGTCAGAAATAACGCGTCCTTTCTTCTTGCAATAGGTACCGATAGGAAGAGACAAGGATTTTGAATCAAGCTTATCAGAAGCTTCAATTTTAGAAGTTGTGCCAGATTGAGTTTTAAAAAGAGTCGTAATAGTAGTAGAAGGAAATGATGTTCCTATCACATAGACCCATTCCCCCTCCAAAACGCTTCCATCTTGACATTTTCTTCACCAGCCTATACCTCAAAATAAGGTGACAAAATATGTAGTTTTTTTCACAGCGCAAAATAAGGTGACGAAATATATTTGTCATGGGAAGGGGGTCTTTGAGATAGAAAGAACTCATTTCCTTCTACTACTAACATAACCACATTTTATGATAATATTTTCATACCTGCTGACTCTCATTGCAAGGATATCCGTTAACATACTGTCAGTGATACGGAACTCGCGTATTAAGTGGTCCATATCATATTTTACGCCTCGCAAATAAGATCGTATCTGATCAAGTAACTTTTTTATAAGTGATACTTGCTATTTTACAAGCATTTTTTTAGTCTTAAGTCGGGGCTCAATTTTCTTGCACGCTGTCAAAAGAGAGACACCAACACCAGATAGTATTAACAAAAACGAATTTAATGATGCTCCACTTGAGATTATGCCAGAGCTGGTCATTAGCAGTGGTAAATATAATATTACTCGAAGTATTCTACTGTAATACTTGTAACATTGTTTTACGCATCAAAGGTTTTTATGATAAGATTTGTAATATTGCATTAGTGCGTTAACATCTTGTTTTGGAATTTCTTTTGAAATATGATTGAAGTCGACAATCCGTTTTTTTATTATACATTATTTGTTCACAATTGTAAAAATTCTAGTACCAACAATTGGATCAAGAAACTCACGAAATTTATTATTGTTAGCTAAAAAATATTTGTACTTATCATAAACAACTGACGAAGTATCATTGTATCGTTTTTCTGTTAGTACCTCATATTTCTTTAACCAAGTGTATGAATCAAAAATGTCTTCTAATTTAGGTCCATACAAATCTATTTTATTTACCAAAATTACCGTAATCTCTTTATGTTTCATCAACAAATTCAAGTACCAAGCTTATTTGATACAACGTAAAATTTTTGAGGAAAAGATCGTGTCTGATAATTGCGCATGCGACCACGAAATTTATTAGCATTAATTTTTTAAGCTTGTCTAGTTCAATTGTGAGCAGACCAATAGCAGACGTTACTTATAACATTCTTTTTTCATATGGTTTTGTGAGTATTTTCTCAATTTCATCGTAATAATTTCGTAATCACAATTGTCTAGAGCGCTGGATTGATGGAAGTGGAATATCATCTTCTTCACTTATGTCGTAATAAGGATCGGTCTTTTCTTCCAACTTTGCCTTACTTCTACGTATGATTGGCAAATTTCCGTTTGAGTACACTTTAATAATTAGCTCCGTATAAACCGTCATACTAACGATTTTAACTAGGGTTTCTTTGTCGTGGTAGTACATACCGAGATACTTATAAATTTCTCGATTTTTAAAAAAAACCCACTATTATATAAGATCTTGTTTCTTCTTGTTCCTAGTATCCTAGATTCCGCTAGTTTGTCGAGACGATTATGTTTATCGTTCATTTGTTTTTCCTCCTGCCCTTTTCTACCATAAACTCGTGCTTTTAATAAGCCTGATCGCATTATCAAATTTATATTTTTGAGATCAAGCTCAAGCAAAATATTTTAAACAGGTTTTCAACTTGTTTTTGTTCTTCTAGACAATCATCAGGATGACAGTATCTGCTTATAATATCAAAGCTTTCTCTTGCTTTTTTCAGTTGTGGTCCTCGCATATGCATAACACGAACATTTTTTTGTTCTTCTGACAATGGAGAGTTTATCATTGGAATTGCAAAATTTTTTCGTGGTATTTATCACATGTGCCGCTGGTGATTCATCCCTTACATCTTTTTTGGGGTTAAAAATATTATCATAAAATTCTCTCGCAACTGTTATAATTGGTGGTTCTGACATTATTTTATAGCATCAGATTAAAGTTAATCATCGAGTGTGTATATGTGAAATGCTGTCAGTCCTGGAAACAGATGTTCAGCAGCGATAACATAAGATAGAAAATACAAGTACTTGTGAGCAGTTTTTTCTATTGGAATTGTAAAATATTGTGTTACTGAGATATACTTATTTTCTTTACTATGCAATGTTGTCCAGTTGATATCATCGTTTGATCCTTCCAATCGTCAATTATAAATTCGACCAACACTAGAGTCTAATCGACCGCGCAAATGAAATTGCCAAATAGCAACTGCAGTGGGACATTTAAATCTGATCCAAAAATTTTCAACTTCTCGGTTTGTCGTCCATTCCTGTTTATCAGAGAAAGCGTGATGAGGATAGTTTTCAAAATAATATGTTGATGCGCTTACCTCAAACCCAACTCGGTTGTCAGTTGCCTTAAAAAGTGTTGGAATATACCCAACATTGTTTTGGTTCGTTTTATACCACTAGACAGACTGTCAACATACGCTTTATTTGTCAGATCATTAGGGTTAACTGGAGCATATGTCGTCGTTAATTTGTTGCTTTTCATGCTTATGATGCCTGACATTGGACCACCGGATCGTTTAAATAATGGAGCAAGATCTTCTTTTAACTAAGCATAATTAATAGCATCTGTTTCATTAGCTGGTGGCGAGGTTGTCGGTAATCCAGTTATTATTGAGTTATTGCTTATTATCATCTTACCTGTTATTGTGTCGCCAGCCATATTAAGCTTGTTATCGTCAACATATTTTAATTGTGCATAACCTACAGCTTGTGTGTTATCAAGATTTGCTGGTGGATACGCAGTTTCCAAGTTTATTATTTTTTTTTTTGCCAAACATGTTGAGATTGCCAATCATTGTATCACCTGCTTTATTGAGTTTAATATCATCGACATATATTAATTGCAATAAACTTGCTGCTTGTTTTGTATTAAAGTTTACTGGTGAATATGAAGTTTCTACGTTTATTATCCTTTTTTCTGACATATCAATATTACCGGTGACAACTCCGCCAGATTTATTTAGTTTGCTGTCGTCAACAGATTTTAGTTGTGCATAACTAACAGCTTGTGTATTAACAGCACTTATTAGCGGATAATTTGTTTGTAAGTTCATTATCCTTTTTTCTGACACATCAATATTACCTGTAGCAACTCCTCCAGATTTATCTAGTTTGCTGTTGTCGACAGATTTCAGTTGTGCATAACTAACAGCCTGCGTATTAACATTTACTGGTGGATATGAAGTTTCTAAGTTTATGATCTCTTTTTTTTGACATATCAATATTACCGGTGACAGCTCCACCAGATTTATCTTGTTTGCTGTTGTCGACAGATCTCAGTTGTGCATAACTAACAGCTTGTTTATTAACAACATGTATTGGCAGATAATTTGTTTCTAAACCTAATACTCATTGACACATAAACACAACAACGAACTTCCAGATTGTCATTATCTCATTGTTGGGAGAACTGGATCGGGGAAAACAAATCTGCTGATGAATTTACACAATTAATCCAACGTAGGATAAGTACGATGTACTTAACGAATATAGTAACAAACTTCGTGATGATCTTGAGGCTGGTAAAGATTTTTTTATCATCAGACAACCAGAAATGCTTATTCCAGTTAATCAACTTGATTCAGGTGAACATAAGATAGTTGTTTTTGATGATATTCCGTTAAACAATGAAGAGATGCATAAAAAAAATCATATTTTTCACTGTCGCGTAATAAAAAATGTAACACTCTTTATCTCGCTCAAGGGTTTTATAACGTTGACAGATTTATTAGACGAAATACTGGTTGGTTTATATTATTTCCAGGACTGGACAACGTTGACGTTATAAATATTGCAAAAGAGCAGTGTGGCGACGTAACAAAAGATAAATTTATTGAATTGTATTAGAAGGCAACAAAAGATGAATATAATTTAATTTTATTCGATAAACTTGCACGTGATCCAAAAAATGTTTCTCTGTTGTATTGAAAATTATCTGCAGTAGTTTTACAGAAAACATATAGAAGATTGTTTAAAAATTGCTCAATCTCAGGCAGAATTTATGAAAAAAAGTGCAAGAAGCGCGACTTGGACAAATAGTTGCCGCAGAAGAATCAGCTAAAATTTTAAAACCAGTTACTGAGGCTTTACTTGGAAAACAACCTGACATTGTACCGCCATCAGAAAAAGAAATTAAAAAATTGCAGGAAAATGGTTTACTCGGATTAATTAAAGAGCAACAAGCTGCAGCTATTGAGAGAATTATAATAATGTCTAAGGAAGATAAAAGAAAGTTGGCTGTGATACTTGTAGAACTTATTGCTGATCCTGCTGCTAGACAATCCGTATTAAATCAGCTAATCGGTGATGAGCTTGCCTTCCAACGAAGATTATCAGGATTAACATCCGTTGGACCGACTGAAAGAAAGTTGGGCGATATAGAAAGAAAATTAAAAGTTCAGAAGATATATTAAAGGAAATGTATGAGAGATGAAACTGAAAAAGAAGCTTTTATAAAAGAACATGAATCAGATATCCAATATAGAGAAAGATTTGAAAATGATCTAAGAAATATAAATAACGAAATAAGCGATGTTGAGTATAAATTATTTAATATCATCTACAACAATTTTAAAAATTTAAGAGTACGGGATGTTCGAAAAAAAAGAGTATAACCCTGATGAAAAAATTAGAGAGTTAACAGAAATAGCGAAGGAAAGAAAGAAATATATCAACGAAGTAGCACTAAAAAATAAAAATTACCACGATAGTATTGAAAAATACCGATACGGTATTATTGAAAATCTTTATATCAGAGCCATTAATAATATAAAAATAGTGTATACGGTCATCAAGCTAATGCTTTGAGCACTGAAGCAAAAACTGTGGATGAAGAACGTATGAAAGCTGTTTCAGTTCTTCCGATGGATATAACCGATCCTATTTTTGGACAAGTTGAAATAAGTCGGTTGCCTGATAATCCAACGGAACGTAAAGAAAAGTTATCACAAATACAAGCCAAATATCAAGTAACTGATGATGAACTTGAACCAATAAAATTAAAATAAAATGAATGAAGTGTTTGATCCAGTAATAATTGATGAATATGATAATTTTTTAACAGAACATTCTAATGAAGGTATTGAAAGTATCTGGGAATGGGATAAAGATAGGTACGATTTACTAGTTAATGATATGTTAAATCTTACAAAAGAAGGTAATAAACTTACAATGCTATCGGTAACTTTACGGTAGATACAGTTAATAAGTTTCTTCCATCATGTTTTAAAATAACCACAGACGGTATTATTGCCCAAGTTATTATTGAAATATTGAATAATATGAAAGCTGGACAAAAGTATGAGTATTATATACCGCCGAATTGGACTTTTAGAAAAATATTTATAATGGAAGATTCTGAACGTAAAAGAGGATATAAAACTGGAACTGGGGTCAAAGTATTTACATCAGTTTCTGAAATGATTGGTAGATTAATGCTGTTGATATGATCAAAAGAATCTGGAAATGTTGGTGCTGAAATTGACAATAAGATAATTGATATACTTAATCATTTGAGATCGGAAAATTTATTAACATCTGACGACGACGAAATTTTACACAGCAACCTAATTTTATAAAAAAAATATAATAAAGATGTCAACAACTTTATTACTCGACTCTAGCACAGCTGCTAAAGATAGCGCAAAATTGTCAGCAAATTATATTCGGCCAGTACAACTGGATCCTGAAAAATAATATGAGATTGGATTAATTACCTGCACGGAATGGCATTCTAAGGCCAACGTAAAAACTGATGTCAATGATCAGTTTACATTTGAACTTCAGTCGGCGTGGACAACATTTAAAATTACACAAGGAGCTTATAATGTCACTGATTTAAATAAAATAATAAAAGAGTTACTAGCAAAAGTAAACGGTGCCGCTGATAATTTTGAGCTGACACCAAATTATAACACGTTACGCGTTAGTATAACATTAAAAAATAATATGTCAATAGATTTTTCATCAGCAAAAAGTATCACTTCTCTGATAGGATTTTATCATAAACAATATGGATCAATTAAAGAACAATGACATATGACGATGATCTGCCAGTACATATAACTGAAGTATACATAATATTAGTAAAGTGCTCTATTGCAACCGGATCTTACTCGGCTAAAGGTAGTAAAGGACAAACAATATACAGTTTTTCACCAGACGTTCCACCAGGCGCGCTTATGCAAATTAATCCACGACAGGTTATTTATTATCCGCTAAATACTGAAAATCAGATATCAGAAATAAATATGCAATTGACAGATCATTCTGGACGACAGCTGGGTCTAAATAATGAAGTTGTTACTTATTACCTGCACCTACACGGACAGTAGCGAGCTATTGTTTGTAATTTTTGTACAACCTCAGATATAATGAGACAAAGAAAAAAGTTTACAGAAGAAAAATAGTTGGAGGATTTTTAGGAAATATATTTACTAACATTATTGAAAATGTTCTAGGAATAGCGCATAAAGTTGTACCAATTGCACTGGACGCATCAAAAGCCTTTGCAACTGGAGATGCATCTATCGCTGCAAATGCTGTAGGGCAAAAAATAGCTTATAAAATTAAAGGTGCGCCAGATATAAAACAAGTTATATCAGAAATCGACCCAACAAAAGAAACAGAACGTGCAATGGTAACAACAACAAACTTTTATCGACAAGAATTAATATCTAAAGCAACAGCGCCAATCACATAGCAATTGGTACCAAATTTTATATAATCTAATAAACAAAAAGGTCTGCTAGAAATTGTTTTGCTTTGGCAGAGACTTATGATGTAGATGATACAGTAACAGCATTTGAGTATGTTGAGTATCTCGACGAAAATTCTAATTAACCAAATAAAGTTAGCGTCAGAACATTTAATACGCGGGATGAAGATGTATTTCTTTTGCTTCATCAGCAATGTTAAAAGTTCGTGGACAGATTATAACAGTGGCTAATCCATCGGTCGCAATTGCAGCTGGAGCAGAAATATCTCTTATAAACAACGGCTGGAACTTATTTAAAAGTGCCAGATATCAGCTGGCTAATTAAACAGTAGAAGATATTTCAAGTCACCTACTATCTGCGAGCACTGTACTAAGTATTATTTTGTTTAGTAATGATTACTCCAGATCAGATGCAACTAACATGATGAGATTTAAAGATACTGAAATTGGTGTAGCAGGATCTAGAGAATTTATTTCAAAAAGATCATTAGCACATGGAACTGATGCCGCTGCAGATGTTGTAATTGTAAGAGATTTTCTTATCGCTAATGCTGTCAATTTTGGTATAGCCCCACAAGCTGAAGCCGCTGATGCAAATGCTACAAGACTCTCAATTATTGATGCATGTAATAATCTTGGTATAACACCACCAGGTGGAGCTGCGGACGGGGTTGCAATGTTAGATTTGATTAATAACGCAAGTAGCGTAAGAAATGTACGATACAATAACGGTTATGCTAGGAGAAAGGTACTTACAGCAGAATCACGTCAAATTACAATGATGCTGCCGTTGAGCACAATATTTGGATTTTGCAGGGACTACAACAAAGTATTTCGTGGAGTTAAATACACACTTATTTTAGATCGAGCAGATCAAAATGATTGTTTACTTCGAGCTGGCGGAGCTGATATACCATTTGTCATAAACAAACTTGCACTGTGGATGCCACTAAAAACGCCGTCAGTTACAAAAGCAATAGAATTATATGATATTCTTCAAAAAACACACAAACATGATATATTTTCAGCAAAAACCGCAACGGTGGCCTAGTGGTTAGAGCGTCCGCCTCGAATGCGGGAGGTCGTGGGTTCGAACCCCGGCCGAGTCATATCAAAGACTTTAAAAAATGGTACTAACAGCTGCCTCGCTTGGCGCTCAGCATTAAGAGGTTAGTGTTAGGACTGGTCGGCCTGGTGTCAGGATAATGTGACTGGGTGGGACATGATGCTACATGTCTGCAGCATGATGCCCCAGTGCTAGACATCACTATAAACTGTCACACTGCAGACATCGTAGCGATATGACAGAAAAAATGTTGAAGCTACGTTGACAAAATCTAAATCACACAAAATTTATTTTCAGGAACAAAAAATATATCAAACAGCGGTTCCAAATATCACCGACTACACATGGCGCGTCACAACAACGTCAAGCGAACAACTACCGCGGCAGTTGTTTGTTGTATTTGAGCAACAAGAGCGAAACGGTGATCAACAACAAAATAATGCAGTATTTGATAACGCCGATTTTAGGAGAATATACGCTAGAATAAATTCAAAGCAATATCCGGAACGAGCGATAGAATGCAATTTTTCAGATAACGCTAATAAAACTTTTGCTTGACCGTACATGTATGTTATAGACGCAGTGCAGAAATATCAGGACGTTGGAGATGGATCTCGTATACCTGCAGAGGATTTTCGTACACTTTATCCGATATTTTATTTTGATGTTAGTAAACACAACTTTCGAGGTGTTAGTTCGAGAGCTGATATTGAAATTACCTGGACACTTGGAGTAGTTCCCGCTGCGGCGTTGTACGTATATGCGCTAGTAATCAGCGACAGATTTATCACAATTGACTCTGTCGGATTTAATGACAAAATATATTGTAAAAGAAATATATCTGAGTGATGGTCAAGTTAAAAAATTAGCAGCTGCTGTTGCAAAGCATAGGCAGGTCTCATTACAAATAAGACACGACGCTAAAGGCACTTTAACAAAATTAATGCTAACCAAAAAGCAGATAAATAAATACGATCATGGCAAATCGTTGGTCTTGAATTTGACTGCCACACAGATAACTGCGATGGTTAAGCGAGGCGGTTTCTTTAAGCCGACATTAGCTGTAATGGCCAAAACGTTAATACCTACAATTCTGCCAATACTTGGTATATTAGGATTAGCAGCAGTGTCTGCCGCAGTATCTAGCGCAACGAGAAAGGCTGTCTCTGGTGCTGGCATAATGAAAACCTTTATCTAAAGATGTTATATAATGCCTTGACGTAAAACGGCAAAAAGAAAGACGACCAAAAAAAAAAGACTCGATCGCGAAAAACTAAAAAAGGCGGATTTATAGGACCGTTGCTGGCGGGAATCGGCCTAGGACTAACATTGCCAGGCACAAGGAGATGAAATCTCATGTGTTAAGTAACTTTGATATACTTGATAAGCTAAAAATGTAAAATCTTTCCGTGGAGTTTTTTACAAAGATGAACTTGACACCAAAGGCGTCACAGATGGTGGTTTGTGTGTGATAAATATACAAGATTTTAACGAAGGATCCGGCACGCATTGGGTAGTTATTTGTAATAACAATTATTTTGATTCATTTGGGCTTCCACCTGCTGTCGCAATAAAAAAATATATCAAGAAAAGATATAAAATAATAAATTATTCGTCTAATCAAATTCAACCAGTTGGAACAACTGCTTGTGGAAACTATTGTATTTGTTCATAAAACAAATGTCTCAGCATACCAATTTTTTAAAATTTATTCTACGGTTTGACAAGCAACCTTCTCACGATAATTATGAGATTGCAATTAATTTTATATAAACTTGCAAATATAAAAAAAATGTCAACATACTGTCTCAAGTGCAAAACTAAAACAGAAAATAAGATGAAACAACAGAAAAAACAAAAAAAAAATAATAGAATAATGCTGAAAAGTATTTGTGCAATCTGCGAAAAATGAAAAATTATGTTTTTAAAGTAATTATCCGGAGATGGATGCGACAAGCTTATTTTAGTAGACGATTAATAAATAATGATATGCGAGTGCGATTGTGATAGAGATCTCTGACTTGAGCAAACTAAAATTGTCACATACTGTCAGAAAAGCAACAACAGAGAAATAATTGGAACATGTATAGATATGCATAAAATAATTGGCAAATTACCAAAACCAAATGGAGGCTGGACATAACCAGGCCAAAAATATACCGGGCCTTATAATCCTCTTGATAAACAACTGGATGAAAACAATAATCCATTATCAAGACAAGAGCCTTACAATGAAGTTGATGCAACAGCAATGCGTCATGATATCTGCTACCGTGATAATGAACAAGATAAGAACGGTTGTGATAAAGTAATGCTAGACTAACTTCGTGATATGAAATCTGTAAATATGCGAGAGCGTGTTGATAGAAGACTGGTGCAGGGGATGATTCGAGCAAAATATAAACTAGGTCTTGGCAAAAAAGAATTGTATAATGATCTTGCATCAGACTACACAAACCTAAAAAAAAAACCTTTCCGCGACGTAAAGTTGTCGCAAATGCAGTTGACGATATCTGGGCGATAGATTTAGTTGATATGTCAAATCTTGCTCAGTTTAATGATAACAAAAATATTTTTTTAACGTTATTGACGTTTTTAGCAAATACGCGTTTAGTATACCATTTTCAGATAAGACAGGAACGTCGATTACTGATGCGCTAAAACAAATAATAACAAGCACAGAAAGAAACCAAACAGAATCTGGACCGATCACGAAGCAGAGTTTTTTAATTAAACATTTGAGCAGTTTTTGGAACAAAATAACATCAAAAAATATGCTACAGGACATAAAGTAAGAGCGTTATCGTCTAGCGTTTTAATCGCACGCCAAACGAGCTGATACATAAACATTTGACAGCCAAAATTACAAATAAATATATTGACAATCTACAGAAAATTGTTGATAAATATAATAACACAAAGCACAGATAAAAAAAAAAAATGTCACCAAACGACGCAATTAAAAATCCGATATTGGCAAACAAAACATGTACCGAAATTTAAAGTTGGTGATAAAGTTAGAATTTCTCTGACGAAAAAAACATTTGAAAAAGGATTCACGCAAAACTGGAGCAAAGAAGTATTTGTTGTTGATAAAGTTTTACTGGGGACAATACCGGTTACCTATACGCTAAAAGATTTCTTGGGTGAGCCTATAACTGGTAGTTTTTACGAACAAGAACTTCAGAAAACTGACCAAGATATATTTGTTATTGAAAAAGTTATCAGGAAAAAAGGCAATAAAAATTTAGTTAAGTGGCGTGGGTATAGCGATAGATTTAACAGCTGGGTACCAACTAAATCTATATCGAAATAATATTGTTATAAATTTGCTCGTACTTTATCAGTACCGATTTACATCTGACAGGCCTGCACAATGACATTAAATGTAATTTTTTTTTGCATTATCGACTGGTATTAAATTGAATATTTTAACACAAATAAAATCGTATTTTATTCTTCTTTGCTGGCCAGTTATTCTTATGTGAAGGAAAGGTTTTATAAGTTGCCAAATTATTTGTTGCTCGGCAACATTGAAATTAAATTTTATTATTTTTTGGCGATATGATACTTAACATTATATCGTCCAATTGTCGGTCGGCTGTAATTTTTTTATCAACAACATATACATCGTCTTGTTCATCGTCATTATTAAATAAAGTGTCATCTTCTTTATAACCAACAGACGTGTCCGCGATTACGTCAGATGAAATCACCTGCTGTAAAATTATCGTCATCATATATGTGAGCAAGCTGTTTCAATAAATCCATATTATAATATATTTTTTTATCTAATTTAGAATAATAAATGACTAACGAGATGAAATCTCCTGAGATAAAATATCATCAGAAAGTTGATATATTAAATTACAGAGAACTAGCCGAGGCAGTGCGAAAATGTCTGTCGGGATAAAGTTCTCATTCTGTTGACGTTATCGTAAAACAAGGTGACTGATAAAATTCTTCTAACAGCAGCAGAAAAAATAAACTTAACGACAGTACGTTTATAACATTAAGATTTGATAAAGATGATGTTTTGATGTTAGCTCATAATTGTCTTACCAAGATCGAGTTAAAAAACATGATTAATCGTCATATTTGAAAATAAATCTGTCAAATGCTGACTTTGACGTTGCTGATTTCGTTACACCATCAGTTACAACGTTTACCGCAGATGGATTAATTTTATAATATTGTGCAGCAGATGTTATTGATTTAAACTTCATTTCTATTCCAGTTTCTATATTTACTGAAACAAATGGGGTTTTTTATTTTTAAAATTATTACCACCACCTGTTCCACGTTTAGTATTTTCTTTTGCCGTTACCAAATCTAAATTTTCTAGACGATTACCTGTTTTAATTTTGTTAATATGAACAATAACCAAATCATTTGGTATAGCGCCGTTGAATGTTTCATAAATGAAGCGGTGACTGCAATAACCAACTCGAACAGTTTTAGTTCCACAAACCGTTATACGTAAATAACCAGTGTTATGCAAATTTCATCATGCTTTTCTTGTTTTTCTATTTCTTATAATTAATTTGTCAGAGGCTTCATATAAATCAAACACGGGATGCAGTTGAAATTCATCTTGCAATGCTAAGTTCTTAATATTGCCATCGTTAATTGAATTGTTTACTCAATAAACTCTTTGTCCATCAGGTATATTACCGCAGAACAAAGTGTAAATACAATCTTTTCTAAACATTTTAATTCTCTCTGTATCATTTTCTTTAACATTTATTATCATCCCAGCTGGTGTTGATTTACCAAACGGTTTTTTTTATATTCTACGTAAATCACCGAATCAAGTTCATTTGCGGCATAATGATCATAAATCGGATGTACGTGATATTCTTCTTGCTTCTCTGCTGTCAAACGGATAAATATATCTTCTTTCAGTATTTTATATAGCATTTATATCTCTCATTAAAAATTTTAAAAAATAAATTAAATATCTAAAATATTATATACAAATGCTAAAATTACGACATATTGCTAAGAAGAGCCTTATAAAAGCAGACAAAATAATTGCTACTGCATTTTCTGGTAATGATAACAGTTATAAATTTGATAATCAAAATATTTTAGCAAATTTTGACTCTACAAATTTATTTCATCTTCTGAATCCAATTGAAACGCGAGAAGTTGCATCTCGCAAAGGTATCAAGCTAATAGTGCAGTATCATGTATTTTATCAAAGTTACATGCGCTTCATAAAGATATAATTGATATAATCTTTGATAATATAAATTTTACAAACGAGATTGCCGAATCATATTTAACGGATAATCACAAAAAGTATTAGCTGGAACAAATATTTCCTCAGTCGCTCATGAAATACATCACGAAATAAATAGAAAAAGTGGAGGAATTTACTGCATCAGGATCAGGTTGGAAATTTGAAATGATAAAAGAAGTTTTATTTCACACAATGAAATAAAACGTACTTCACAGTAGTTCTTACGTTGATCTCCATCAAAAAATTAAAAACAAAAAATGTTATATAAATATATAAAAATAATGATAACGAATGTTATCATTGGGGAATTTTATCTGCTAGACATCCTTAAAGTTGTAACTCCGACCGAGTTGAAAAATATTTGACCAACAAAGATGAGCTAAATTTGAATGGAATAACTATTCCAGTGGCAGAGAATCATATACCAAAGTTAGAAAAACATAACGATATTTCAATCAATTTTTTTCGGACTAGATGACAAAGAGAATGTCTATCCGAGATATATTTCAGCGACTGCTACACAAAATACAATAAATTTATTATTTTATAAAGGACATAACAGCTGGATAAAAAACTTTAACGGCCTAGTTGGCAGACAATATAAGCAAAATAAAATAAGAAATATTTCTGTTACAGTTGTTTACAAGGTTTTTCTAAAGATGAAAAACTGCAAGAGCATCTCAAATACTGTGTTAACGTTCTAAGAATAACCATGCCAGGAGAGAAAGAAAAAGTATCAAAATTTAAAAATTATAATCATAAGCTAAGTATCCCGTGTGTCATTGATGCTGATTTTGAGTGCTTACTTGTTCCTGTGGCCGGCGCAGAAAATAATCCAAATAAATCAAGTACAAGAAAAATACAAAAACATGTCCCTTGCGGAGCAGCTTATAAAGTAGTTTGTTGCGCTAACGATAATTTTTCAAGTCCAGTAAAGTTATACAGATGTAAAAATGGCGAATCTGAAAGTCCGGCCGTGTGGTTACTAAAAAATTTAATAAACAAAATTAATACAATTTTCAGCAGATTATCCAAAACACCTCCAATGAAAATAACATCCAAAGAACAAGTTGATTTTGATGAGGCAGTTAATTGTCATATTGGTGCAAAGTTGTTGCCAGAAAAAAAGTGCGCGATCACTGTCATCTAACCAGCAAATATTGCGGGGCAGCTCGTAACGATTGTAATTAAAAATTTCAATGCGCCACATTTTATTCCTGTAATTTTACATAATGTTCGTGATTACGATAGTCATATCAGTGTAGAAGCATTTGGCGATGAGGAAATTAAATCTAAACTAAAATTAAATAATACAATAAAATGTATTCCAAACAATTTTGAAAAATATATGTCAGTTACGCTCGGCAAATTACGTTTTATTGACCATCTGCAATTTATGGCAGCACCATTGGATGAGCTTGTAAAAGGTTATGGCAGTTTGAATGATCTAAAATGTTGCTTTGTTGAAAACTGCGTCTCTCTGACTAAAAAGGTGTTTTTCCGTATGAGTATCTCGACGACTGCAGCAGGTTTGATGAAACTTCTTTTCCTGATAAAGATAAAGTTTACTCGCAGTTACAAAATGAAAATATTACAGATGATGAGTATAAATATGCACAAGATATTTGGAATAAATTTACTTGTAAACCATTTGGTTATTATCATGATTTATATTTGAAAACAGATGTTCTATTACTAGCAGATGTTTCCGAGAGTTTTCTTAAAGTTACTCTTGACAATTATGGACTAGACTCTTGTTGCTATTATTCTGCACCAAAATTATCGTGGGATGCTCTGCTAAAAACAAGTAAGATAGAATTGGATCTCTTGACAGATGTTGATGTGTTTAATTTTATTGAAAAAGTTATCAAAGTGGGAATTAGCGTGAAATGAAAAAAAATATGCTTTAGCTAATAATAAATATTTAAAAAATTATGATAATTTATCTTACGCTAATAATTTGTATGATGATGCAATGTCAGAGCTAATGCCGTGCAGTTTATTTCATTTGATAATTCCAGATCAATTTCTTAAAGAAACTGAGAAAAATCTCCCAAAAGATATCGGTTACTTTATTGAAGTTGATCGCGATTATCCTAGTTCGTTACATGATCTACATAACGATTATCCTTTTTGTGCAGAGTCTATGATGATCAATTACAGTTTATTATCACCTGAACAACAGGCAATGACAACAGCAAAAACTCGATTGTTAATAAGCTAGTTCCAAATTTGTTAAATAAAAGAAATTTACGGGATACATTAAAAAATTTAAATCAAGCAGTGGATGCTGGACTAATTCTGAGAAATGTTACAATTTAATCTATCGCGGTGGATGGCAGATTATATTGATTTAAATACCAAACGTCGTGCTATTGCTAAAACTGATTTGAGAAAAACTTTTTCAAGTTAATGAACGATTCCGTTTTCGGTAAGACAATTGAAAATATCAGAAAGCGAGTCAATATTGAAATTGTAAACGATATAAATCGCAGAAATAAATTGGTTAGCGATGACGGTTTCGTCAGTATGAAAATATTTAATGAAAATCTTGTTGCAATACAACAACGAACGACAAATTTAAAGTTAAATAAACCGATTTATGTTCGTGCAGGTGTACTTGATATATCAAAGTGGCTGATGTACGATTTTCACTATAATTTTACCAAAAAGCAGTGGCCAGATTCGGAGTTGCTATTTACTGATACAGATTTGCAAGTTTATAATTTAAAATGTGAGGATGTATATCAAGATATTTATAAATACCGTGACCTATTTGATTTATCGGATTACCCAAAAAGTAGTGGATTTCATGATGATGCAAATAAAAAAGTTATTGGCAAGATGAAAGATGAATTTATGTTTGTGCCTGTTAAGGAATTCGTCGGACTAAGAAGTAAAATGTATGCCATAATTTTCGATGACAATAAACTAACACAATATACAAAAGGTATTCCTCGTGGGTATGTGAAAACATGTATGAAATTTGACGATTTTAAAGCAGTGCAAACAGCTGCACTAATGTTTATTTTATTAAAACAAATGTTATTATAACAAATCATGACAAACGTGAAACAGATACAATTATAAAACGTGGACTAAGTAATTTTGACGATAAGAGATATTGCGAGGGCGGAATTAATCCACTAGCTATTGGAAACTATGTCAGTACTGGTGGCATATTCAAGATCATATTTAATTAATTTTGTCTAACATTAAAAATAATGTTCGAAAATTTAACATTAGCCGATGGAGTTAGCATCAAAATTAAAAATTTAATGATTAATGGCCAGCAATTATCGCTTGATATCAATGATGAAATTTCAGGTATTTGTTTTAGCACATTTGATAGAATAAAACTTACGCTTATCAAATCAGATAATAGCAAATATTTTGATTACCTTCAAAAGTTACGAGACGAGCTTATACTGAAATACGATAACCTTTACGATCCGATCCTTCAAGAAAATATACAAAAATAAATATCGACCTAGACTGGTGGAAGGTTTTTGCAAAAAGTGGTAAGTATCTTCTCAGTAAGATAGCAATGAAAATGTTATTTGAATTTCATCGTAAAGTAAGCGGAAAAATTAAATTTTATTTGTATAAACACGATAATAAATTATTTTTAATATCTAATGTCGAGACAATAATAATAGGAGAAGAAAGATCACTCTGTCTGTCTTCTTTGTATTTTGAACGGAGATAACACTGTCTGCGAGCTGGCGTAATCTTACGGCCGCTTGCAAATCGTAATGCTTGTCTCTCTTCATCGTTGATCGTTCAGTAATTGATAAGGCAAGGAGATAAATTGTGAGAATCACCTGGTATCAAACAATATTAATACTTTTAAGATCTTAGAAGAAATAAATCAATGTCGCAATACGGTCTTATAAGAATCAATATTCTGTATTGATTTTGTGTAGACAGCTTGACTAAAAACCACTTGCAGAATGCATTATCGATCGTGCAGACCGCAGAAGTCTGTCTGTCTTGTAATTTGAGCCGTTGTATCGATCCAACATGTCATTTCGTTTCCTGTACATATGTTCTGGCTAGGACTGCAATGTATTTTGAACCAAAGGTATAAAGATGTAAAATTGTAGATTTCGCGATTTATTTTATATTTTGATAATAATGTTTATTCAAAATCATAAATGCAGTGCTAATCACTTATAGGAATTTCCCGTTAGATAACTTTATAATAATTTTCTGAAACATATATATATAAGAATAATTCTGTAGTCCAGTGCTAGCGCGGTTGACTTTTGTAATCGTGGTCTTGAGTTCGATTCCCGTAACATACATAGTCAACGGCCGCGGTATGATGACATTTTTCTAATAGTAGGGTTCCGCCAAGTTTACTCGAAATTCGACAGAAAAAATGCACTCTCCCACATGTCACCACGTGGTCGGTGTACATTTGCACTCCCCGTGGTTGAATGTTGGAGAGTGTGCAAAAATCTGTTGAACGTAGAGAAGGTCCCGTTTATATGTGCCGTCCTTAGAGATGCTACCATAATTAAGTTTATATGTAACTGTGCTGTCCTTAGAGATAAGTTTGTATGTAACTGTGCTGTCCTTAGAGATAATAATGTAATTAAGTTTATATGTACTCACTGAACTTGCTAGGATGTTGTTTAGCAAAATAGGAGTTCACATGGGTTTGTGCTGTACTAATGCTGTAAATATGCTACTATAATTAAGATTATGTGTTGTGCAGTCCTTATATATAATTGCTGTAAATATGCTTCCTGTAAATATGCTACTATAATTGTGTTGTGCCGTCTATAAAAACAGTCCTCGTTGAGGAATATTATTTTTATTTTTATTATTAATATTGTTATTATTAATATTTTAAACAATATTTATAGTAATCAGTAATCAGTAAGACATTTATGTTAGCCAATGCAATTGATTGACTTATGCTTCTTTAGCAATGAGCGCAGTCATCAGTAAGTTTGGTATATGCTTGAATTTAGTTTCTTGTTTCTAAGACGTCCTGTCCCTTTTCCTCCACCCCAAAAGTCCAAAATCAAATCAAATCAATTTATTTCAATAATATATGCTTCAGGCCTATAATACAAAATTCTATTTATGATATGCACAATTAGAACGCCGCATTTTCTTTAATGAAGGTGAAATATAAATTCTTGATTTACTTCTACACCTATTTCTACACTTATTTCCCAATATTATCAGTTTCAGATGACTTTATTCGGATGAAGATTGAAGATAAAAAAGCCGCTCTCATAACAAATGATCTGTAATGAAGTTTCTAAAATTATACAGCAACACTACATCATTACCAGCCATAAGCGAAACAACTTTTTCAAAGCTTGGTTATACATAATATAAATATTTTAGATATTGTCTTCTAATAATATCATATTCTGGGCAAACGCAAACAAAATGAAATTCATCCTCTATTATATAACTATCTCTTCCTGCACAGTTCACAAAATCTGAATGCTCTATCATATTCTTCTTTCTTCCTGTTTCAATCATTAGTTTGTGGCTGAAACACCTTAGTTGCACTAACTGTTTTCTTAACTTAAAACGGATATTGCATGAGAGGTATTTCTCATATTGTAGGAGGGATCTGTACTGGATATAGTAATAACATTTCGAGGAATTAGTAATATGCTCTGACCAGCTTTGAAATGGAGTGTCTTATCCTTTGTGTGAAATCTGATATCAATATTTTTTCATCGCCAAACTCTTGTGTTATCCATATATATCCAAAGTCATATTGGTAGAGCAAATCTTTAATCTTCGTAGCCCATGTGACACTACCAACTTCGTCTAACTTTTGAGCATAATATAACATTGATGTAGATATCTTTCATCAAATAATTGCTTAATTGTAATGCAATATTTTGTACATCTTAACATGCATGAGGTAAATAGAGGGAACCTGTCGTATTATTCTATAGAAACCCAATTATTTGTAAGTATTTGAAAGAAAGAAGTATCTCTTTCAGAATTGAAACTGCACGTCCTCAAAATCCTGCAAGTATTCAAATCCCCAAATTTTAGTTCCATGACATAATATTGGTTTAATCACTGAGTCAAATATTTTAAACATATCGCTGATATGGCTTTGCCCGAACTATTTTTGAAAATAAATTATTCGTGTCACAGACGCTTAGGCTTGTGCAGCTGACATTTGTTTAGCCATAGACCACTTCAAATTTGGTGTAAAACTAATCGAATATATTTATAATCATGCACTTAATATTCGTCCATTAATAAAATACCATGTTTCTGTCCTCTTCACATATCTCCCATTCCTAAATACCAATATGTTTGGGTTGTCGATGTTTACCTCCATGCCAGGGCTATCACAAAAACTTCCTATAATATCTATTTGTTGTTGCAGTAATCTAACTGTATAAGAAAACGTTGACATATCATCTGCGTACATTACAGCCACGTGTTCGTCAATGTCTGGGGTGATAGGTATGCCTCTGCTATAGTTAAAATAATTTGTCAAACCAGTAGTAGTACTAACACAGCTCTTTAATGATGCATCCATTTTTCTTAGTATATTTATCATTCTACCTTAGAGACCTTTACGGATACGTCATGACCACGATTTTCCACGATCACCTTTGTCGAACGCCTTCTCAAAATCAACAAAAAGGCAATAAAATTTTCCCTTTCTTTTGGATAAGTTCTTTTCGCTGAGGCTTGTAAGTTAAACATGTTATCAATAGTGTTATATTCTTTCTAAAAATAGCTTGTGTCTCATCAATGAGATTATTTTTCTCTGCGCAAGAGCACATTCTTTTGTTTAAGACATTTGTGAAAACCTTGCATTGTATTAAATAAGAATATACCTCAATAATTACTAGGGTTATCTTTGCTCCCATTCTTATATATTGGGCATTATATATTGGGCAAATAACGCCGATTCATTGGAAAAGTTACCACAATCAAATATTCTATAAAGAAGAGAGTTTATGAATGGTAAAACACTTCCACTAGTCAACTGGTAACATACTTGGAATCATATCTGATCCAGGAGTTTTGTTTTACATTGAATTTAAACTGCTTATGATGTCTAAGTTATTGTCAGTTTCCGATACCAGTATGATGATTATCAGTGCCAAGATTACTCTGCACAAGGTATCATTTTGTAAAACCTTTTTAAATTCTCGTGCCAAACCGTTTTTGAGATAATTTCTGTGTCCTTTTTAAAGGTACTTGTTTTAACAGGTTTCCAAAAAAACGTGGGTCTGTTCTGTACTTTACTAATTTCTCCCTTTAACCTGTTTGATAGTAGTTTATCTTCAAACTACACAATGATCTAAATCATTTCTTTAATTCCCTGTAACCCCTGGGATCAGCACTGTAACGTGTCATCCGGAATATCCGTAATCTTACATATTATTCATATTTGCACGATTCACAGTTTCTCTCTGACCATAGCGGTTGCTTTGCGTTTTAGGTAGGAATTTACTTTTCTTCTTTTCTTATTCATAGTGGGAAAGCACATCTTGATACAAGGTGGAAAATTGTTTCAAAGAATCATCGGTATTTGTATTTAGCAGATTAGTTATATGTTCCTTCTCCGCCTGAAAGTTTTCCTTAAATAGTTGCTTAAATTCCGTTAAATATTATGCTTGTAAAATTGCCAGCAACATCATCATACAATCTGTCTTTCATAATATGCATGTCGTATACTCTATACATATGTATAAGAGATATTCCAAATGTATTATACTGGTCATCTCTATCAGTAATGTAAAAGGATCGTTTCCAAAATGAATATCATTTTAATGTACAAATTACAAAGTATCATCTGGTATAAAATCGTAAATATTTTTGTACTTTCATTAAAATCGCCTGCCAATAGCAAACGGACATCTGGATACCGAGCTTTTATCAATTCAATCATTTTACAAAATAGGGTAATCCCATTTTCTTCTGGATCATTATGTATTAGAGATTTTTGCGGTGAGACATATGCATATATAAAAATGATATCCACACTTCTTTTTTCAGAGGTAATTATGAAATGCAGTACTATGCAATCTTTGAAATATTCAAAGATTCTTTTCACAACCCTGCTTGGTACATATTTTGCTCTAACAAAGACAGACACTCCCCCATAGCTTCTTCCTTTTCATCATTTTCTTCTGACTGTGCTATCAAGAAGCCTGCTCCTTTGAAATTTAGTCCTTGATAAGTATGTAGGGCAGAATAGAGGGTTTTATTCATCTATAGCATATAACGTTGTCTTACTGTTCTTGCAGGAATTAACAAGCCATGAATACACCAGCCAGATTCAGCGACGGACAATACAAAAACTGGATCAAATGTAGCCAGTCCTTGATTATCATGAAGGAAGCTCTGCATGACTACATAGATGAAGAGGTTACAAATCTGCATTGCAACATCGCAAAAAATGTCTCCAGCATGTTACCTTTTGGTTCGACTACTGGAAATCAATGTGGCTCGTGCTTATCAAAGAATATAAAACTAAAAAATGGAACTTGGCACCTAAACTGTAACAGCAACATATGTGACAAATGGCTCCAACAGATTCTTGCTGTTCATAATGAACCACATAACCCAGCTATATGTTGGAAAAATGTAGACATAAGCAAGTGGCCTACTGAACGCTATCATGTTGCCAAAGAATTCATGCCAAAAGGTCAAGACAGAACAACAACAATGCCCATGGATCTTGATGCGCCAGCTATTTTGTCACTTTTGAAATACTGCAATTGGTTTAGAAAACATCTCCCTGATACACAGATACTAGCTGATGTAAGTAATCGTTAATTTTCGATTGAATTTGAAATGTACACAAAGCAGAAAAAATAATTGATCGTACTTTCCTTTCGCCTTGCCTCTGAACGGCAGGGCTTAGGTATACCTTTTCTGACACATTTATACTAAATATAGTTATGCATGTACAAAAATTTAGCAAATATTATTTACTTCTGTAAACATGAAGACTTTGCATTTTTATTTTCAGCTTACAGGGCGCTGAGACTTAATGGTATGGTTCTGCATCCAGTTTGTGTCATGCCTACATTGCCCTTGCTATTTTCATCCAATTTGGTAGAGAAACATCCGTCTAGATAGCATATAATATCTCTACAAATGTATACCAGCCCACAACAAATCTGAATTCTATTAACGGACAAAGGTTTTAAACATGGTTTTTGTTTCCTTCAAAATACTCCTTTTCAGAACTTTATCCACTTTTCAAATAGAGAACCAAAATATTAAGGTCTGCGAAGTTTATATAAATCATGGTGATCTGCCATCAACTATGGTCTTTGCAACTAAACACGGAGAACAAAAGTTTCAATAGCATCTCACAACCGTATAACAGAATGGCTCCTGGCATTCAGACTTTTTTTCTATAGTTGATGATTGTCTGCCATTCTTTATAGCAAGTTTTACTAAAATGTAGAAACAACTTTAAAGTAAACTGGTCACCCAAACTGTACCAGAAGGGGTGGGATAAAAAGCATCATGGCATAGACTGCCTGTCAGTTTTGATCTGTTGTCGACCGTGGTCGAAGATACAAAATTGAAAAAGAACCTTTAAACAACTGCTTTCATAACAAATAGACAGAATTTAAGAAATGTCGACACTAGGTATCATATCATCCGATACTTCTCTGACAGCTACCCTTGCTTTTGATTACGTGATAGATATCATTCGGACACGTGAAATCGCACGTGCATTTCCAGACTTTGACTTAAAAAGACGAATTACAATTGCACAATATTTCAATTACCAGACTGACCATGCCTTGCATGTTGTCTGTCGAATTTGCTCTAATTCCGTTAATTATGTATCATTAGCTCTGTTGTAGATGTTATTTGTTAAAATGCATCACTGATGAGCACAAATTGAAATCCTGTTTTAACATTGTACGTAACATTATCACAGGATTCGTCAGCCATTCGTCCAATCGTGGTTGGCAGGATTACATAAACTTCCTGTGCAATGGAATTTTTATTGCTTAAATTAATCAAAATAATTTGATGATTATAATTCTTTGGTGGATTTAAATAATCACAAAATATTCTTATTTGTCTGGACATGAGAACAATTTCTCAGGTTTTTATTTTTTGGGCATTAATTCATTTCTGCCCTGCACATTGGCCATATGAGACCCGATTTAGGAACAGCGTTGTGTCTCTGTAATGAAAGGAAGATGTCTTTGTTCTTATCTAATTGCTGGTTGATGAATATTGATTTTGATTCATTAATTCATTCATATTCTGTGCTATCGTTAATATTTCACTCAGATCTCTATCATGATAGAGATTCCGGCTGAGTTAAATAGCTATGGGTGACAGTCCCATATAAACTTAGATTTTCTGCTAAACGTACTGATGCATTTTTTGAATGATTTAAAAAATATTTAGTTTTATCGATAAGACTGACATACATGCATCAGTTCCTATATGACATTTGATTTGAGGGTTTGGAGGGGGTGGGGGGGGAGAAAATTTGTAGTGTTTTGTGCCTTTTGGCTACTTACATTGTTCAGTTTATCATACGTTAAGTACTTAATTAACATTTAGCCCTTTAGATATTTGACACAACAGTATGTGTTCTCGTGTTTCTCAAAATGTCTTTTCTGATCATCATTTCTAGTTCTCAACTGCAGAATAAGATTCTTCATCAGTCGAGCTCAGCAATCAATGAATATTTTTAGAAGAATTGTATCATCTTTCGACCAAATCAAAAAAGTTTTAGAAATAGACGAAACTGTTAGACATTTTGGGTATTTTATTAAATAGTGATTACTCAGAAATTCCATCAGCAGAAGGTGGATTTCATTTTGTTCGATCTCGAGTTATGAAAGGTAAGATTATGTGTGCCAAAAAAGAAAAAAGAGCAAGCAAATGCAATAAAACACAGGCACACTGTCAATATGCGGTCAAATTACATTAGACTTCGCATTCCAAACTTTAATA
>JAECUM010011319.1:0-29744 GCA_016617855.1 Megalonaias nervosa | reverse complement strand
GTAATGAAGATTTTGTCCGCCTGTATGATGCTTTACCTAATGGCTATGGGAGCAAAGTGTCTTGCCTAAAATGCATGCTAATTTATTCCCCTTATCTGACCTGTTCTGAGAATCAAACTCAATACTCCTGTGTAGGAGTCTAACGTTAAACCATCGAGCTACTGCGCCTAATAGGACTTGGATCAAGTTACAAAGGAACTAAAGGTATTAAAGGTATTATTTGGTTTTTCTTACTCTCTTTAATTTCTCTTTTTTTAAGATATCTTATTCTACCAAGTAATAGTAGAAAACAGGTGATTATCAAATATTTCAGCCAATTAACTTTATTTGTGGCATACATACCAGTAATATGCATTTCGTCATTTAGTATGTACTGATACAGACAATGTGTTGAGTAATTTTCTTTCACTTCAATTTGCTACTTACAGTTTGAGTCGTGTGTGAAGAAAGCGAAATAAATTATTATGCACTTTTGAGACGAAACTTTTTTGTAATATGTAACTCATAATTGTCGATTGTATGAATATTCTTTTCTGGAGGTGCGCGGTATTACCGGTATACCGGTTTGCTGCAATATTCTCCTCTAGTGGTACGTATCTCGGTAGAACTAGGTACCATGAAAAGTTTTGTTTTCTGAACTTACCGTGATACATAATAGTGTATATCGAAATCATATTAAGGACCCACAATTAATGTTCTGTGGCGGGAGCCTGACACTTTGTTTTAAATTTCTGTCTGAAAGCTGGAAAAAATATCTTGCTCTGATTTACTGTTAAATAACACTAAATTATACCCATTATACTTTTTTTAAAAAATAATTATCTTGCTATAAAAGAAAAACAACAGCTCAAAAGAAAATCACAGTCCCCTAAAAAACTAAACGATCAGTACCTTATGTGTATCTTAATTGTTGTATAAATTGTAATCTAAAAAGTAACTAAAGTGGAATAATTAAGCTGACACTATGTATAACATCCTGCGAATGATATTTTGCTACAGTAGAGCTGTTTTTGGTAAAATAGGAAGTGTTAACACTGTAACCTACAATTTACAAGCTATACTATTGATATAACAGGCAGGGAAAACTTTGAATAGGATGCCGACACCACGGCAAGATATTATATCAATTGTGCAGCTAGAAAATTGTAAGTTTCTATATCCACGCTTTCTATTTTTATGAACAGACTCTTTAATGTCAGCACAATGTCTTTCACAGATTCAGCTATGTGTCTATGTGTAAGCTTAATCATACCACTTTAATTACAGCTTTTAGGCTGCAATTTATACAAAAATTAACGTACAAATAGAAAATTCAGTTACTATGAGGTACTGGATATTTAATTTTCGGGTTGAGGGAGCTGTGATATTCCTTTTATCTTAAATATTTTCTTTTCTTATATCTAAAGGTAACTAATATTTTTTTCCAAAAATAACATCATTGACCAAGATATTTTTCCAGCTACTGACAGACGGAAATTAAACAAAAAGGTGTCAGGCCCCTAATATAATTGCGGTATACTGTGGTTCGTATCGTGTTACGTTAAGAAATACTGTGATATATCGCGATACAGACGTTTTCTTGGTATCCAGCTCTATTCCTTTCTCAGCAGTAAATTCAAATTTGGGTATTACTTTGAAACTATGATTATGTTTCTCTCCCAACTATTTAATGTATCATAAACGACACCTTTGTAGTGTTTGCCTATCCTGGGGGTGTCTAGGTCTTATATTAGGAATGCAGGTTCGTTTTGCCAATGTTTTGTTTTGTTAAGTAAATGGAAATTTATGGAATCATTTTTCTGGAAAAGTATAATTAGTTCTGTAGAATTTAGTTAGTCAACGGAGATCGGAAAACAAAGATTGCTACAGATTTTATAAATTGTGTTTATGATAATCCAAGCGATGACTTTTGCTATCAAATCTCAATCAGATCATTTTCAAAGTCTTTCGGTCATACATTTCTCCAACGTTTATTTCATTCTTGAGTTTTAGTCGAAAGATTAGCTTAGTGCAATTACTTCCATTTGCTATGAAAATCGTAGACCTCATTAGATACTATTCTTTTCAAAATGTAGGTGGATATACTTTTTCACAGTATACTAGAAATGTTAACAGAAAAGATATAAAAATGGTCGAGACAGATTTTGATGATGAATGTGCTTTGCATTATTGTAAAAACAAGGTCTGCTGTGCCAAGC
Source organism: Megalonaias nervosa (assembly GCA_016617855.1). Classification (NCBI taxonomy): domain Eukaryota; kingdom Metazoa; phylum Mollusca; class Bivalvia; order Unionida; family Unionidae; genus Megalonaias; species Megalonaias nervosa. The sequence goes on along the minus strand of JAECUM010011319.1, from coordinate 27,546 downwards.
AACTCCGAGAAATGAATTTCTGAAACGAATAAAGACGTTTGCTTTAATAGGACCTTCGAGCACTTTTTGACCTATGATTTCCAGACGATTATTCCCAAAAGTCCAATATAGTGTATATACTTACTTGGTGTAAGCACTCCCAGTTTGACCAATATTACTTTTTCAAGAAGCCTTCAGTTCGATCACTGTACCCGACTAAACAACACAATACGAGAATATTAGCTTCGATACTGACTTTGCAGCTGTTTGAAGTGCATATTAGTTCAACTCCGCCTCAAACAGTTGTATTCAGTAATAACAATTCACTGCATTCATTAACAAAATGAAATACGAACATTTTTTTTATTGTGGAATTTGATGTTGCAAGAATACAATATCGACATTAGACATGATGTGAACAGTTTGTATGATTAAAAATGCACTCTCGCGTTTAAAGAAGTGCTACATTGTTTTGTTTTTGTTTGTTTTTGGGGTGTTTTTGGTGCTTTTTTTTTTTTTTGGTTTGTTTATATTTTGTGTCATTCATAAGACATCTACCTATGTCGTTTTAATTGCTATTATATCAATATTTGACTAATATGCAAAAGAAAAAAAAAACTGCATTGTATAAATCTTTATTTTTCTTGATGAGGGGAGTTGATTTGTTTGTGCTACATAGCTTAAGACCTAGAAACGTAACAGAAGAATGTCAACTAGGTCCAAATGTATAAGGTTGGATTTCTACACTGGTCAACCATCATGTACCGGAAAAGACACCAACGCATCTACGATTAATAAAGGGAGGGCGGAAACGGAAGCCACTAAAAAGTATGTGGTCGATTTCTTTATTTTATTGTATAAAAATACCTATTTTGATACCGGTAACACAAAATACCTAAGAGATTCATATTTTTACTTTTAATTTCCCTACTATTGCCTACATCAGGGTATTGCTGTATAACTGATCACAACTTGACACCAATGCCGTTACATTAGCCAGATTCGCGATCGTTTTCAGTTTCGGGAATAATTCAAACTACTCTGTTCATTTTACGGAACAATATCTATTCTCTTTATTGTATCAGGAAACACTGAATAAGGTTTAAACCGTCCAGTAATTCCAAAGTGAAAGTTCAATAATGTAGGATTTTTAGTAACAGTTGCTGTTATTTCTTAAAAAGAAATCATGAAGTGGGTGTGAAGCAATAGTTTCTGATTACGGAAATAACTTTATTTGGATAACTTTTCACAATATGTTTTGAAAATACGGTAATTTTACCAACTGGATATTTCTGTCAACAATACTAAAGTGTGCGAAAAACACCCCTAGAGAGCTACAGGACAACTATATTTCTAGAGCCAACATTTTTCAATTTTACGCTATTTCTATTTTGTGTAGAAAGAACACCAAAGATCTACAGTATTTAGTTATATTTTTTCGCATAAATATTTGAAATATAAAGTGCATTCGCTAAGTTTATTGAGGATTCTTCGGGATCAAAGTCTTTGGTAATAGTTGTCTATGAAACTGCATGCGACTAAAAAGTACCATAATATTTGTGTTTTTCTGCCAACAGCAAAAATTTATATTAGCTCAATATGCAACCGTTTAAAGAATGAATAATTCCGTACTAATTTCAGGCGGAAAAAAATTCAAAACTTGTATTGCCACGAGGTAACAGCACTTTTGATGTGTAACATTGCACGCTATTTTTACCATTAAAACCCGTTAGCTGTCTTTTTCCCCCCAAAGTTAAGTGGTTTTCTATATGAGTAACACGATGAATAGAAATGTCATCAGATGGGGAATTATAGTCCCTATTATTCGTCAAAAGATTCCCCAAGGGAATTTTTGCATAAAAGGGACGCAACTCTTAACCAAAATTCTTAATGAATTCCCGTTTTATCAACAGATTTTTGGTTTGGTTTTTTACGGCTGAGCAGCACAAATAAGTTCTTTATTGGGGAAGCAACTGCAGTGAAGTACCTTGCTCAAGGACACACCACGGTAACCGACTTGTTTGTATCCTATATACGCATTTAATACTATGTGAGCCATCGCCGATCCTGCCTCCATTACTTGCCGATTCGGCATACAGGAGCACGCAGTTGGCCTATTCAACATCCTGAGTCGTCAGGCGGTTTTGTCCAAAGAAAGAATTTTTCCAATGAGAAAATATCAATAGGATTTTTCATATACTCAAATCTGAAGAGTATTACAGGGGGAAAAATGCAATTCTGGCATTTTATTGTACAAATCAATTAAATAATGGATAAAGAAAAACGCAGATTTCTGCAGATATGCCTTAATATTTTCAAAAAGATAAATTTTTACACGATTAAACTGGTTAATTTTTTACTGTCATTAGGTACAAATCGGACATAGTCTTTGTGCTTAACTGATGTATTGGGTCATGGTGAACATGGTTTCCAAACGTTTAGCACAAAATGAAAAATCTGCTCACTTGAAGGAATCACCCGACATCCAATCTCCACTATTTCTAAGCGTATTATAACTGGCTAGTATATATTTTCTATGTGGGCAAATATTTGGCTTAAACCTTTTGCATGATATGGAATCAATGCAATCTAAACAGTAACCCATGTAAGGTACCGTACATACTCACGTATACATTAGATCCAACTGCAGATAGCATACAACCAGACCTCTCGTTCCATAACATGCCGACAGACCTGACTCTTTGCACTTTGTTGTGATTATCAGTAGAACATACATCCTAATCTGCCGACGCATAACGCATAATGCGGCGGTTATGATCCATGTTGTTTGCACATGTATTTTATCTTTATGCCATGATATACGGTATATAAACATTCGGATAAAACTTATATCATCCATGATCATGTGCAGACATGACAAGCCATCTTATCGCTATGGTAATGCATCTGAATTTATGCGGTCCCTAATGAGATAAAACAAAGATAAAATTACGTTTGCTTCTTTTCGCTAGACATATCGGCATATCTAGCATTTCAATTGGGGGCCATATCAGTTACGATTGAAGCTATTTTATGATACACAATATTGATTTGATGAGATACGACTTGTTTGGGGAGGGAGTCACGAATGCTTTAGCAACGATCGTCTGCAGGCAGTTATTAAATTTAAAAAAACCATTTAAAGCGGTTTCGATCCTTTTTCTGCATAAATGTACAGGCCACAGAAAGTGCACCATCCAAAAAATCAGAGGGCTAAATTGTGAAAGGATGGTATTACTTCGAAACATCGTCAACAATTCAAATAAGAGGAAAATGATAAATAATATACACACTAAATGCATGGGCTAAAGAAAAAAAGAAAGAAGAAATGTTTATGCAATTCAGAAACTGATACCGATTTAGCAGATCTAGTCCAGTAATTTCAGCTCTCTGCCGAAATAAGTCATGGTGTTGCTGGAACGATGGTCATCAATGTGATATCTCTAAATATATCACTAAACTAAAATAATATTTTATGTATTTAAAAGTTAGCAGAGGGTTATTTTGTATTTTATGGATATTGTTGCATTTTGTAATGAATTAACTCGAACAGGCCAAATCATGCCTGCTGTTTTGTCATTATTTTTTTTTTGCAAAAGCCAGAAGACTGAACTCAGCATACATTTTCTGTTTGATGTTGCTTTTATTAATGCAATTAATTTTCTTCAGTGCTTTGCAAATTTCCAGGAAAAGTCATCGAAAAAATATATTTCTTAAGGACTACAATGGGTGCAATGACAGCTGATAGATTTAATTAGTAAAGTGATGCATAAATCGCATTGTTTTGCTGTTTGAAGTGGATTTCATAGCTTTTTAGTGGACGTGGATATCGAGGACAGCATAAATGAATATTGGGGCAAACGATTTTAGCCAGACTGGTCTCACGAAAAACATCTTTCCAGTCTAAAAAAATGGCGAAGAATCTGTTGAAAGGGATGCCGTTGAGGTAGGTTTGTTAACCATGTACAGGTGGCCTCAGGATCCAGAAAAATCGTTTGTGGTGAGAGGAGTAATCGCGTAAGCAAGGAGTCTGTGTGATACAATCCAGGAAGCTTCTGCATTTTAAACGCTTCCATGTGTTATGTATATCTACATTTTGCGGTTTAGCTTGGTCAGTACTACTGACAACTCATACCTTTTCTGTCTTGCTTGTAAGTTATAAATAGGTTGTTTACAGATGTTGAGTTCAAGGTCTAGTTTTTGTTTAGAATTAAGATTATACTAGATGTGATATTGTTGATGAATTTGATGGGAAAATGACCCTTATCCTGGTTCTGTTATTGTCTCTTATTTCTTTATAAATATAGTGATAAAGAGAATGACTCATTCCTAATCTTAACATCTCTCTAGATGAATCAGTATTTTATTTATGTTCAGTAGAGAGGATTGAATTTATTTATTCAAATTAATTGGAATAACAAAGTGATTAATGAGTTAGGATTAACTCATTATTTTGGAATTATTGTGGATTCATTCAAGGACATTTTGGATTATATCGTTGTGATACATCAAGACTCTTGGCACATTAGCGCACTCGAGGCTACTTACACATCGGCACATTCATAGTTGGAATTCATTCGGAACACCACTGGAATTCCTTAGGAATACTCTATACTGTACTTTGGATTTGTGATATAACGTTTAGGAGTATTTTGGGTTTAATTCGTATTACTATAAGTCCCTTTTATATTTTATTTGTATTCTAGGGAAATAAGTTATTTCTTAAAGGTTACACGACTTGGTGGTTTTCGCTTGCTTCTGTTTTCTTGTTTGAAGCCATAAAGTCGTAATACAGGGGATAAAGTTAATCATATAACTGTACAGCAGAAATTTGCTCAAGGTAACGTTCCAATCGTTTCCAGCACATTAAGATGATGCTGAAGTCCGCATACTCTGCCCTAATCCCCCGATCTGCCAATGATGGACATTGACGCATGATACCTTTTAGATCAACATACAAGAACTTCAACAGCTTTAGCAGCAGAGGAGGTGAACAGACCATTTTTGTTCGAGACCTTATTTATGAAAAATAAGCCTTCCTACGAAAAGGAAATCTTAAGGTCAATAACGTTAAACCACAACCTCTAACTAGTTAGCTCATTTTGTTACTTTTCTCTGACGCGCGTTTTTATTTTAGGAATGTTTCGTTTACTCGCTGGTCACTCAACGCTGGTCGTTCACCTCCTCTGCTGCTGTAATTAACCAAAGATTTTATCCAGACCTATACGACACCTAGATCTTGGGTCATGTAAATTTATCGCTATAAATCCGAATGGAATAGCTTGTGCTTTTGAAAAGAAGTTTTTAAATTTTATCATGTCCATGTCCCCTGAACACCAAATATAATAAATATTTTGTAAAGTATAATTATCTACTCCATTAAACACAATTAAGATATTGCAATTATCTCTGATCACTTTTGGAATTTGTGTGTATTTCTGAGTTAAATAAATCATGTCTGTATTTTTGTGACGGCCTCGCGAAAATATCCGAACTGGATTGGATTGTTTATCCAGCATTACATCATCGTATACTACGAGATTATTGATACATCCATCAAGATCATCTATGGATGGTGCTTCATCGATATCGGTAATAAAATCAATAGCATCATTATCAGGACACGTCAACGACTTTGCATTTTCATTAAAATCTTTAAGTACTTCGTAACATCGTTGATCATCTACAGATGGTGCTACTAAATATAATTTATCCCACTTGAGCCATCGCATTATCAGATCAAGTAATAATTGCGTTTTACCAGACCCAGATGGGCCAAGGCTCTTGTTTTCGTGTCGCTGAAAAGTCAATTATATCCATATAATAATAATATAGATTTATATTGTATTCGATGTAGAGCACCCACTCATACCAGTGGATTAACGACAATAATAACAAAAAATAACAGGCGCGCACTTACAGGCAGGTGCGTGAAATGTGGTACAAAAAGATACAAATTTATTTCATTAAAGACAGGTGGAGATATCGCTGCTTCGTTAGGTAAATTACCAGGAGCTCCATGGGCAAAGTATCCTGGTGAAAAACAATTACCTGGATATAATTATTGTGGTCCTGGAACTCGTCTCGAAATTCGACTCGATAACCAAGACCAAGCAAGACCTGGAGAGTATCCAATAAACGCAATTGATCAAGCGTGTCACATTCATGATGTCGCGTATAAAAGTAAAGATTTACAACAACGACATCTCGCCGATATAAAATTAATTCATGCCATAAAATATGTAAAAGATAAATCACTTCGAGAAAGATTAGCTGCTTTTCTGATAAAAGCTGGTATGAAAGGTAAAATAATGTTAGGGGCTGGTAATTAATCAACTGATTATTATCATAATAATGGAATCTGTTTATTATAGCCCAAGAAGATACTGGAGAGGTAAAGCAGCGATTAGTAAACTTGCTGAAGCAGCAAAAGTCTCACGTGATGTTGTTGCAGCGTGGTTAGCGCGACAGGCAATATGGCAAATCTATCTACGTCCACCTAAAAAAATTCAGTATGCACATTTTGATGTCAGTACTCCTAATGAAGTTCATCAAGCAGATATTTTGTTTTTACCACACGATACCATTAAAATTGGCAGACGTCAATACACATACAGATACGCGTTAACCGTCGTTGACGTTGCGAGTAGATATAAAGAAGCAGAACCACTATCAACAAAAACAGCAACTGAAGTTGCATCTGCGTTTGAACGCATTTATCAACGTGGTGGTCTACGATGGCCACAACTGCTACAGGTTGATCCTGGCAAAGAATTTCTTGGTGCAGTATCATCGTTGATGAAGCGACATAACGTTAAAATCAGACGAGGACACACAGAAATTCATCGTGATCAGGCAATCGTTGAACGATTTAATCGAACACTTGCTGAGCGGTTATTTGGATACCAATACGCAAAGGAAATATCCGCTGACTTTAAGTCCACGGAGAGATCTCGTGAATGGGTTGCAAGGTTACCGAGTGTGATAGCTGCGTTAAACAATGAAATGACTCGTGCAACTTTTATGAAACCTTCTAATGCGATCACAAAAAAATATATACCAATACAACGTAAATCTTCCTCTCAACCAGTACTAGGTAATGTTACCGTAAGATATTTATATGAACCTGGTGAACTTGAAGGAGGTAGAAAAAGAGCAACTGATCCTATCTGGAGTGTGACCACACACAAAATTTCTAGCGTGGTAAGGTCCACAGGTAGACCTGCAATCTACAGATTAGATTCAACTGCTCCTCAGCGTGGATTTGTACGCGAACAATTATAAATAATTCCTACGGATGCACAATTACCACCGCGTCCACTTTTGTAAACTTGCACAGCATCCAGCGCCTCGACGTCGATTACATTCAAGACAGGTCAGCATCACATTTTCGCGTGTGTGACCAAGACTACTATTAATTCTATCAACGGTAAATTGTCTTGGATTATTATTTGAATACTGCCACAGCATATTACAGTTACAACTTGCACAATGATTATTCTGTTGTTGTTTTAGTGTTATAATAAATTCAGCATCAATATTAAAATCGCGATTATTTTTTTTTTGTCACATTGTTTATAACTCGTTAATTTTTTATTGATATCGACAAAGTTGTTAGTGATTTCCTCGGTTATTACGCAATCCATGATAACCCGGCCCAGTTGAGATATTCTTCTGACTCGAGACACTGCAAGATAAACTAAATTTGACCACTCAATACGATAATCGACAATCCAAATATTTGTATCAGTAATAGTTAATCCCTGTGACAAGTGAATCGTTATAGCGTATCCTAACGTCCACGGCGATTTATCCATGCTTAACGCGCTCTCAACAACATCAAAAACAACTAAAACAATATCATTTAGCACAAGATTTTGTATTCCACCACCAGGAATCTCAACATCAACATTCTGTCGTCGAGTATCTGCTGGGCGATAACACAAAGGTACAGGTAGATTTGAAAATTTTTCTTTATGTAACGTAAATAATTGTTGTTGAAGTGTATCGCGAACTATTTTTCTACTTGCAACTATCAAATCAGCAGGTCTCCATAAAGTCCAAAAATCATTCATAGAAGTTTCTGGAATTATTTTACGCATTATTTCACACTGTATTTTATCTGGCTGTAGTCTTATTAACTTTTTAAACTCTTTTAGTGATTTATCAATAGCTCTATGGTCATCAGTTATTTCTTCGTAATAATCTACAAATGTTTTCAGCCACTCATGTGGAGACGATCCAATGAAAGGTGGTGGTTGACCATGATCGCCACACATTATCACAGCAGTATTCTTCAATAACAGCCAATCAAGAAATATTTTTAATACCTCTAGCGACACCGTGCATATCTCGTCCCAGATAATAATTTTAGGAATGTATTTCTCACCCATCCGCGATGGAATCCATGCGTCTCCGCACCATCTAAAGAAACTATGATATGTACATGATTTTACTCCTCGTTCTTTTATTTCCTTGGCGAGTTTATGTGTCGGTGTCAAAACAATCATATCAGAACAATTATTAAATAATTCAATCGCGCGTGTTGTTTTACCTGAACCACCACACCCATTAAGATAAACGGTTTTATGTTTAGCCACAGGATCACATACAGATGGTGCCGATGACAATCCTGGTATTTGATTATTCTTGTAATATGTCTCCGCAATTTCAACGTCGGCAGATTCAGAATAACTAATTATATCTTCATGTTTTATTCTCCATTCGCCCCATAATGCATGATTGTTAATATGCAATTGTTTTAACGAATCCGCATATTTTTTTATTTATATAAAATGAATCTTTCGCGACTCTGACTACATAACGAGGAAATCTGTTTATCATCGATAATAAATTTATCGAAACATACGCTAGCATCGAAGATCTTAAATGAGTAAATTGCGGTGACTCGCCATTAGTATAACTCACAATTGTACCTAATTTAGTTCCGTCTGATAAATGAGCATTACTTCGACTTATAAATGTGTTTTTCTCCGTTGTATCAGCAATTATAAAATCGAGTTCAGCATCGTCCATGATTAATCTTGTACACATTCGTTTATGATCATGTGATCCTCCTTGTGTAAATTTACCGACTTTTTTTCTGCCGAGATCTCTTGCAAATTTCTCATCACTTTCTCTCCTGCATTCACGTATATTATTAGTAATTTTAACAATATCATCTTCGTTAAGATTAGAAAAATCTCTTCTAGCATCATTAATATTAAATATATCCGGTTCTGGCAACCAAACTTGTTTCTGCACGCGGTATGATATAATTGCTTCACTCACGTTCAACGACATTAAAATTCCAGCATCAAGCATGTACTGTATTAGTACTATTGGAACCCAACGTCGCTCTGAAAAATGTCTTCCAAACCACGCATAAACAATCGGATGGAGATCCTCGTAAAACTCTAACGACTCTATACAGGCGAATCCGGTTAAGTAAAAATCTGGTAAGGGTCCGTTTATCGCAACTCTGGTCATCTCGTGTGTCGGATGTCCAAATCTCTTAAAGTATTCAGAACATTCTCCGTATCCAAGAAAACTTCCAGGATAACATGCTACCATATCAACTGAGATAACGCCATTATAATCGTATTTAGTATTCCACAATCCACCGTGTCCGTATTCCACACAACTGTGTTGGACATCTTCAAGAAATTCCAATCGTGTCGGTTTCCATGAATTTTTCTCCTGAGCAGCGTGAGCAGCAAGTGATGGAATGGTAAAACAGTTATTCAGTAATTGACCAACCTTAATATCATCAGAGGTATATTTTAATACAAGATTTTTCATTTCTTCGTGGAGAAATTCTGTACGATATATATCACCATTAGACCGTACAAACTGATCATGAAAATCATATTCCGAACTTTGAAACAGCCAAACAGATACAGGGTCAATTTTACTGATATCGCTGATAAAATCAAATACATGACCATTATAAAATTTAACCGTTCTGTCTCGTGGAAATATTATTACTGCCACAGTCCATGCATGTGCGTTATGATCAATAATATCTATCGAAGCTCCTCTTGATTCATATTTCGATTTGTACAAAATCTCTCCGGTTAACGTCTTCACTGTTGTTGGGAATTTTAATTTCTTTCCCAGCTCAGCAACGTCGCTGATAGACGCTCCGGTATCTTTAACTGTTTCTGCCCACGTATTTATTTTTTTACGTCGTAAATCCGTTAAACCGTTTCCGCGTATCGCGTTTGTGAAGTGTTCTGTAACCCGTTCAGCTACACAATTTATTCTTGACGAAGTCAGTGATGACAATTTCATAGGTTTGAGATCCCCAACATTAGGTTTATTATTTAACAGATATATTGCGTACACAACCGCAGTCACAGGATATGCTCGTTCGTAATATGGTTTGTCAATGCCAGTAAGTATTCCTGGTCTGGAATTTTTACTAAGAACAATATTATTTCCTGACTGCATGTGGACAGAATCACATTTGTCACGAATAATCCAAGTGTCATCGTCTGTCTTTACAATAAATTTTAATAAAATAAAATATTTCTGAACAAGGTAGTCAATAATCTCTCTTCCTCGTTTGTCATTCATTACATTAACAATATTTCCAATTCTGAATGTCGACCACACATGAGCCGCACCATCGTCGCGAAATTCCTTTTTGGCTTCACGGATACGTTTTGTTATATCTTTATTCGTTAAAGCTAGATCTTGCATCGAAAAACTAAATTTATATTTCGGCAGTCTGTCAAGATCAAATCTGGCTCCAGAATGTTCAATTGCGGATAATTCCTGCATTATTATAATTAAGACAAATATGTATTTAAATTGAATTTTAATCTCTTGTATATGATTCAAACAAATAATCGATGTAATTGGCTTATGATCGGATATACTTCTCCTTGTAACAATGCATACGTAAATGAATTCTGCGGCTACCATATGCATTGTGTTAGACATGGTAGTTTAGGACCAAAACCGTGTGTGCGGTGTGGTGTTGGAGTCAGAGGAAAAACTCAACTGTGTGTGCAATGTGGTGGTAAAAAATACAGAGAGCTGAAACGATATTACGATAAAAAAAATAAAACATCTTCTGAATCTCCTATAAAAACCGAAGAAGATTATCTCGCTAGATTTTCAAAATGATGATTTAAACAAATAATATTAGTATATAAATGGAGCAAAATGAGTTTGTAAAGCATCCATTCATTACAAATTATGAAGCATCTCGTGATGGTGTAATTAGGCACTGTAGATTGAAAACCCAGTCGTTAGTGTTGATAAATTTGGTTATTTTAGATTTAATACCAGTGGAAATAAAAATTATTTGTCACATAGATTCATCTACGAATGTTTTTATGGGGTCATTAAAGATGGACTTGCAATAGATCACATCAGTGGTGATAAACTTGATAACTCGCTTGATAACTTGCGAATTGTTAGAGAAAGTCAAAATTGCAAGTCCGGAAATTCTGGCTGCGCACGATACGCAAGGGCTGTTAAATCTATAAATAGAGATGGCGAAGAAATTATATTTAAATCAATTAATTCTGCTGGTAAATATTTTAACATAGTATCACCTTCAGTAAAATACGTGGCAGATAATATCACACAATCTGCTTTTTCCAAAAGATTTCTACGAAAAATCAGATACGCGTATGTTCCTATGGTATCAGATAATTAAGCGAGACAACTCCGTCAAGCATAACTTAGTAAATCTTGCAGTTGTCTTATGACAGCAATATATTGTGAAATTTGGTCAGAACCCACATTACTTTGTGCATCTTATCAAGTGGCCGAAGAGTCCAACCCTATAGTGAGTAAGTATCGATATATCTTTCCTTTGTTATTTCATCCATAAATAAATATATCGTTCATAAAAATGATATGTAATTGTCTGTACACTAGTCAGCAGCAAAATCCATTTGTCTTCAACATACATGTATAACACAACAATGGAGATTTATACAGTTTGAATGTCCCATAGGACATTAATGTTTCCAAGAAGCCCATTGTAGCTAATTTGTGTTACTATTACACAGAAACACATTTAATAGAACAAGCTAATCCGATAACCTGAGTCACATATTGTCTGTGTTAGATTATATCGGCTAATATATCTCAGCAGTGAATTGTATACATGAGGTTATTTTTAGAAATGAGTATGGCATGAGTGTTCATAAAACTATCGATTATTTTAGTATCCTTAGCAACGTCTGATTAATACAGACTTGTAACTGTGGGTTTTGTGTATGTAGTTTCTCCAAGTATTTGGAAACTGAAAACAAAATCATATTTTACAATAAATTGTGATTTTGTTAAGAAATCCACATTACATTTTACAATAATTGTGATTTTATTCTGTATACTGCGCTAACTATATAATAATATTTTCATTATGTATATATTGTGAAGTCCGATGGCCGATTGCTAACGCGCTGGATTTTCGTACTCAAGGTCCGTGGTTCGATTCTCGTGACCGGCAAACTGTCAGGCGAAAGACGATATTATACCAAAATCCTCGTCTTTAGTGGGGGCGTCAGCCAGCCCGTCTATGTTTCAATAGAAAATTTGTACACTCTCCCAACATGTCACTTGGTGGGTGAAATTTTGCACTCCCTGGGTTGATTATTGGGGGAGTGTACAAATTTATATTGAACGTAGAGAAGGCCCGTAGTATTGTCTTTAAGATAACTTTATATGTAACTGTGCTGTCCTAGGATAAGTTCTTAAGTTAGAGTTAAGTTTATATGTAACTGTGCTGTCCTAGGATAAGTTCTTAGAATTAAGTTTATATGTGACCTCTGATCCTGCTAGGATGTTGTTTGGCAACCTAGGGGATCACATGGGGTTATCCTTAATTAAGATATAATCATAATCATATGTATATAATCATCTTGAAACAGTCCTTAAGGACTATTATTTTTATTTTATTAATATTATTCTGATTTTATTTTTATATTAAACAAACATTTATAATATAATGAATTCTGAAAATATTAATGTTATTATTTCTGCGATTAAAAAATTACAACATAACGGTATAAATATATCTGATAATCTTAATCCTGAAAAAATTATGTGTGACTTTGAATCATTAGAACAATGGAAATTAGAGAACAGATACACTTTGCCATCTGATTATAAATTCATGAAGTTTATCCAGCAGGCAATGTTACAGTCGCTGGCAATGGTTACAGATAATCAGGTAAAGCTGTTTGTACCTCTCTCACAAGATATTGATAAAATTAAGTTAGAATTATCTCATGAATACGAACAGAACAAGATTGTGAACTTTCGTCTAAGACAGTTAAGAGAGCATTGTGAAAATGAAAGTGAAGGTGGAGTTAATGTGATAATGGCTAAACAAAATCCCTGGCAAAATTGACAGTATAATATTTTATTCTGATAATTACGATTTACCCCAGTAAAAAAAATTATTCTGATCCAAGTTAGATTCGGATATTTTTGTTTTTTTTTTGTTTTGCGATAACGCTCTATGATCTCACATATAGATTAATACTTAATACCTCATTTTGCAAATCCAAAATACGTCCTATTTGGTCTGTAAGTTTGAAATGTATCCTTGATAATAACGAATTATGTACACGTAGATAAACGGGGTCAATTGGTTCAGATACAATTAACCACCCGGGTGGCGCTTGAGGACTGAATGAATATAATATATATCCTTGCTCCGCAGTGCACTGCGGTGGCTAGACTTTGAAAGATCTACTTGATAGCTGCCATCAATTACATCACATACTAGATTGACTGCGATCGTTGATGTTATATTAACAATACCAGGCGAGATATGACGGCCTCCACCGTATGGATCATTATTATGTTTAAGCATAACCGATGGCGGGACTATTTTTTTCCATGATTCAAGTATTTTTGGAAAATGTTCATTAATAAGATCAATGACTGATTTTTTTAGTTTAACAGTATCAAATCCTGGTATCATAAATGTTTGTAATTGTTCTTCTGTTTTTTTATAATGATCAAGAAATACTTGTTTCCACCTTAAGTGTCCTTTTTTAATACTTAAACTTTCTTTTCCACTAAGAATATCTTCTTCTAATTGTTTAGGAATAGTAGTTGCTCCTAAAACAATACTTCGGTTAGCAAAAACCAAATCTTCGATGACTGTATTTAAGTGTTGTATCGTTTCAATTACCTGTTATTTTATATCGTTGATATAATTCTGTGATAATGCTGAAAAAAGAGTTTGTAAATTACCGAACACACGTGTGTATTCAGAATTAATTGGATTTAAAAATCTTCGAATACCTTCCTCATAAACTATTTCCTTTTCACGACGATCTGGTCCTTCTCTAATAATATTAATTAATGTAGTCCGATGTGCAGGAATTACTATATCATTATGTGGATCCTGATTAAGAAATTCAAATATGTATAAATCTCGATATTCTGGACGTTTTATAAATCTTTTTTCCGTTGTGAGAAATTCATTTTTGGTTGGTTCTGGAATTCCATTTGACCTTTGGTCTGGGGGAGAAACATCAGGCCATCCTAACACTGATCTGATTGAACTTTGATAAATATCTACAACATAATCAGGGGAATTTATTTCAATCGCCGCTGATAACGTTGGTTCGTAAACAGTGATTGCTATTTTGGATTCTTTTCCTGTAATATATTTAATTCTGCGTTGGAACTCATCATTAATCTGTTCTATTTGATAACTGCCCGTTGAAATTCCAACAACTTGCCAATCAGGAGTTCCATCAGGTTTATTCTTATTTGCAAATACAAGTGAATTGTTTGCTGGTAGTCCACCAAACGATTTTGACCTGATATTTGGCCAGCTATGATAAACTCGTAATTGTGCTAATGCTATTTCACTTGCTGGAATTGCAGTTGGAAAGTTAACGTTAAATTCAGGATTGGTCGAACTTAATGATATCATTGTAGTTTTTGACGGCGTTGTATTAGTGACGATCTGTTGTAATAGTTCTAACGCTGACAGCATTTAAAATACTCCGTTATTTAATTATCATTTGAATAGAACACAGAGCGATCTCTCGGGAATTCAATTTTCCACTTTATCACAAGTTACTTTATTACTAGAATCGCTAGCGATTCTAAATGCTTCATTGTAGGTTTTCATTATCGTTGCGAACTCTTCATCAGATATTTTACCATCGCTGAGGTACGCCGAAAGATACGATGATAGTTGAGAATAAGATGTTGTTACTGTGTGTAGTTTTATTATATACTCGTGTAATTTATCACTTGTACATGTAGATATCTTCTTAGCGATAAAACTGAGAATGCCTGCGATAATCGTTGAAGTTGAAACGACAATTGTTACAACTGCAGGTGCTGTCATTGTTATTGTTGATAATAATAATCCGGTTCCAGCAATAACAGCAGAAACTGAGTAAACAATTATATCAATAACAACCATACGTCTGCGATATTTTTTACTTTTACTGTATAATCGTCGATGATATTTTTTAGTTTGGTTTGACACTCACATACTTGATTGTATCTGTGACGTTGAACGTCGATAAGTGACTCCGTCACTTGATTCATTATACAATGACAACGTCATTTAATTAAGTAATTAATTAGTTTCAGCTACGAATTCCAGACACCACCAATAACGTCTCGGGGGCATTTCCGTTGATGTCAACGTAAACGTTTCTTTGATATTCTTATTTAGCATCACCAGTAGAGGATTATAATGTACATTCGGTGATGATGAAGTGGCCGCAGTAATTTCCAAACCGTACACAGATAGCCTGTATAACCCAGTTACTTCTGCAGTATGTTCGAGAGTGTTATCGCGCGGTGTCCATGTTGATGATCCTGATGCTACTGTGTACACGATATTTTTAATTTGTCCGTGTGGAATTTTAATCAGATTAGTTTTTTGAACAATATTAAGTATTCCGTTAATAATGTCGTTGAGTTTCGTTTTAATGTCGGAGAGTTTTATGTCAACGGTTGGTGGACTTCCAAAAAAATCATTAATAGATCTGTTTATATTTCGACGAAAATTTAAGAACGTTTGTACGTGATTATTAAAATTAGTATTGAGTGTAGTCATTTCATCATTGATTGTAGCTAACGAAGTTGTCATAGGAATTTCCTTATCGTCTACATATTTCTTCGTTACAGCGTCGAAATCTGATTCTGGCGTTCTAAGATTATTAATACCATTATTATTCATGTTGAGAAATGCACGCATTATACCACCGTTAACTAATACGTACTTAGATTCTTGATCATCGACGTATTTTTTTGTTGCTGCATCTGTATCTGCGGCTGGGTTTCCAAGGTCTATAATTTTATTTCGATTCATAATAATGTTACCGGTGAATGAATCACCAGCTCGCTTGATAAAATCATTAACTGACTTACCGGAATTTTGTATTTTACCTTGATCAGAAAAGTAACGATATTATTAATAACCGCGGTGGGAATTCGTATAAGAACATCTAACAGTTGTATATTACTTGTCTTTAATCGTCCTTGTTTATCTTGAAAAACAACGACTTCATTTTGATCCACCCTTGTGATATTTAATAAATCATCGATTTCATTTCTGAGATGATCAAGAGTTGCATATTTAGATAAATCGACTTGCTGCTGAGCTTTGCGAGAAGATCTTCCATAAATATCTACCATTATATTTACTAATTATCTGTTTAAGTGTGACAACGTAGTATATTCATGCACGACTTTATGAGGTGGTGTTGTTGATTTTGATACAGCATCAAGTACAGCGAGTACTTCTCGACCACATATTGGCGGATCCGTTAATTTTTGTGTTGGTAATGTTGAATACCAGATTTTAGAACGCATCGAATTTTGACTTTGCATAGCAGTACTTCGTATTGTGTTAACATATTTTAAAAATTCTTTTGGTGGTGCCAGTCCATATGAATGAAAATAAATAATTCCACGTGGATCAATTGCATATGCCACCCAATGAGTGCCTGGACCAGAGTTTTTATCGAGATTAATAATACCAGTTTCATGTTGCATTGCAACGGTAGGTAACTGATCACGCATAAAAACTCCTCTGAAGTTTTTTATATTCAGTTGCTTAGCAGCATTAAGTAAATCAACATTAGACATAGGAAGAATCATCGAACTCGAAGTCACCGGGGCAGTCTTAGACCTTTTCTGTACCATGAATATGGGGTCCCTGGCAATCTTAGACCGCGACCGTATGCTGGGCCTGATAATCTTAGACGGCCCGGCTGTGGCACGTTTGGTGCTCTTAAACGTCTTCCGTGTTGTTTTGCCCGTGATTTTTTTTTAAAGTTTTCTGCGTGCATAATTCCTTGACCCGTTGCTTTCTTTAACGCCATTCCAGCAGCGGTTCCAACAGCGCCTAATGCAGCTGCTTTTGCAACAGCTGGGGCTGCAGCGGCTATTATTGCTGGTAACGCGGCAAGAAGTGGAAATATGCCACCCGTTTTAACGATGTCTTTAATGACACTCGCAGAAAGATTAAGTTTTATACCTTTATTTAATTTTTTTGCTTCATTGAAATGCCTATGCTGGCGTTCTGATAATGATAGCTTATTCGGACCACCTGCGATTTGTTCTCGCTTTAGTGATATTTTTACCGCACAATTATTTTTTGATGATGATTGTAGCTTTTTAATCTGACCAGTAGTCAGACTGACATTAACTAGATATGACATTTATAATTATTATGAGTGATCTAATTACATGTTTTCTACTGGGGCATCAATAACTCTCATTCGTCCACCAACACCTTCAAGTAACATTGATTTATCGCTGAGTATGACAGCAACTCCTCTGTAATTAGCAATAGCTCCTCGGTTTACGCGAGCTCGAAAATGTATGTCAACGACGGATTGTCTGGTTAAATCTAAATGTTCCAGCGAAAAGTAATAAATCGGATATAATGTTGTAAAATCTAACTGTGATATTTGTAAACCAGAATCAATATTCTGATCACGTCCCATAAATGTCATTAATCGATGATACGCACGCGCTACATGATTTAACTCAAAATTCAACAAAATATCCTCGGAGGGTTCTTGATGTCCATTTATCCTCAACAAAACTTCAGAAACACCGAGTTTATCAAATATCATATTAATTTCTGTTTGATCATTTACTCGTAAATTATTCTGAAGCGCAATAAATATATGCCGTGGTGCAGAAACACTTTGCTATGATGCTATTTGCCAAGTAAATAAACCATTAACATTACTCTGCACAGCATCTGTGGTCATTGTCAACCATGATAACATTGATTTACCACTTTGACTCATAAAGAAAGTAAATGTTCTTCTTCAGGTATTGTAGAGTCATTACTGGCATCCATAAAGAAAGTTTTGTTAAATTTACTATACCAACATTACCAACGGATCGCCATATCGCATCATCGTCCGTAGCCTTTCGCACAAGTGCAATTGTATGTTTAGCTCCAAAAATGACTTTTCTAACATTTCTACAGAATCCAAAAATATGTGATAGTGGAATGGCACATGAAAATGCTCTCCTTGCACCGCTTAACATTGCTCGACGTGATCTAAATCCTAAGTTGAAATCTGTATCAACATTAATAATTATATTTTGCACATCAGCGCCGGCGTTTCTAGCATAGTTTTGTGGGCGTCCTATATCATACTGTTGATACTCAGCGTGGTTAGAAGTATCCTTAACAAACATCATTGATGGTCCAGCTGATCCTGAATAATCATCACTATATCGCGCAAGACCAAGTATCGTCGTGGCAACGTCGATGTTTTCATGACAGAGCTCAATCTCTCGTCCATCAATGATATATGCTGCACCTTTAAATAACGCCATGATGCCATTATTAACAAAACCAACACTAAAATCAGATGTGTATGCTCCTGGCGGTACAAGAGTATTATCTTAAATTTCACCTTCAACCTCAATAAATGCCTCAGGGGGTAAGAAATATCTGCTTGTATCCTGAACCTGTAGTTCAATTCGTCCACGCTGATTTGGCTCTCGTGCGTCATAAGAGTAATACTGATAATCGCGCACAGATTCATCTTTTAAAACTGGAACATCCATGTCAAACGCGGGATCAGATATACGCTTGAACATATTTATTATTATCGTCTTCGTCTAACACGAAGACCGCTTCCTGCTATCAGACTAGCGGTTATATTTTTTTCTTTTTCTAACCAACATTAGTGTTGGTAGCCAACTCTGCTAGTTTTTGATTAGCAGCTTGATTTATTATTTTACTGACATTTGCGGGCATCACTTCAGTGCTGGCCAGTTTCACTGGTTGAGGTTTTCGTCGTATTAATCGCGCTAGTCTATCCTTGATTGCTGAGAATGCTTTGCTAGCAACATCACCAACTGCACCAATACCTTTTTCACGAGCAACATCAATAGCTTTCATTCCTAGTTGCTTTGCTAAATAGACCATGAACAACATCAGTCCATCTCCGTAGGTCGTTTTGTATACTGGTAATCGTGAATTTATTACCCTGACCATGGTTGGTCTATGAGTATTATGTATGATCATATTATTATTAAGTGATTTTATCACTAATTGTATTTAATTACATTCTTAGTCACTATAATAATCGTCACTAATTTCATTAATGAGAGACCGATAAACACCAATATCCATAACACCACCTGTAAATAATCGTTGACAAATATCAGCTGCTTCATTAATGATTTCTGGGGAATTATTACCAGCTCGTTTTCCTCCAATGAGAATTTCTAGTCGATCAACATCAGCAAGGACGTTATTGGGACAAGTAATAAGGCCACTCCCTAAACCACTTCCACTTGAACCAGGATCTTGATATTCTTCCTTTGTTATTTTGACTGGTTGTCGTTGTCGTGGTGATTGAAATCGTTTCATCATTTCTCGAAATTGTTGTTCTTGTTGCGGTGATGGTTGTTCTCGTTGTTGCTGTGGTGATGGTAATTCAAATTGTCGTTGTGGTGATGGTAATTCAAATTGTCGTTGTGGTGATGGTAATTCAAATTGTTTAACTTTTTCGATATGATCATGTACAATATTATCAAAGATATTAAAACTTCTAATATCTTCATTAGATCTGATTTCCGGAGTATTAGTAGCGATGCGATATATATCCTTAATCCAATTGGCTGAGCTTAGAGATTTAACATGTTCTGGTTTTACATATTTTTGTCTTTCATAATATCCAAACGCGGCAATTTCAAATACTTGATTTGGGTCCTTGATACCAGCAATACCTTCAGGTGTAAATTTATCTATTATCTTAATTCTGGTTCTTGGTGGTTTAGGTTGTGGTTGTTGTTGTGGTTGTTGTTGTGGTTGAGCCCCAGGTTGAACTGCTTGAATACGGCCAGCGATATCAACAGGTAATGTTTCAAGAGCTCGCTGTGTTGCCTCAGTTGCTGTAACAATTTTCTTTGTTGGTTCGACAATCGTTTTAAATAGTTGTTCTGCACCTTCTGCAAATTCCACCTGAGACTCCTGACGAGCTTGTAGTTGTTGTTTAACTAAATCACGGACGGGTAAATATTTTTTGATTGCCTCTAGTTGCTCTCGAGCTAATCTAGCTGAGTGTGGTTCTCCAATCATTATTGATAATATTTATAATGGCTGTTTAATTTATAGCAACAGAGGAGGTGAACGACCAGCGTTGAGTGACCAGCGCGTAAACGAAAAATTCCTAAAAATAAAAACGCGCGTCAGAGAAAAATAACAAAATGAGCTAACTAGTTAGAGGTTGTGGTTTAACGTTATTGACCTTAAGATTTCCTTTTCGTAGGAAGGCTTATTTTTCATAAATAAGGTCTCGAACAAAAATGGTCTGTTCATCTCCTCTGCTGCTGCTTTTGTCATCTTATAATCGCAAATGTAATCAAAGACATCCATTTTTGCGGAAGTACTATCTAGGTAGAAACTCTACAAAATATCCGAAACACGACTTCTACTTTACCAGTGAGAAGAGCCAACAAGTATGATGAAACGCTCAACATAAGAGAAGTAGTCGATTCACGATACAAAATTACAAATGAACCTCGAAAGAAGCTAAATGGTAAACATGATATACATTTCAATTTGCCTGAGCTGAAATAAACTCATCATTTCCTTACAAAGTTTATTCTATGCAAATTTTTTCCTTGTAGATTTTGTTCACCTTTCGCAGTATTTACCACCAATGTCCACCTCATCCAGCCAGTTTCATCCATTGGCGGAAATGCTCCTTAATCGTGGCCCTACTGTGCTACAGAGAACAGTTTATAGGTTCTTTGCAAACTTCCCCATCCGCAAATCTAAGTTTTGTGAACAACAGAACATGCTACATTAACGTGAAGATTAAGTACTATGAACATATCAGACGTAAGAAAACAAAAGCCAAAGCAAGCCCCCCCTCCCCCCTTCCCCATTCCCTGGGCCAAATGCCCCAACTCACCTACCGCCTCGCGCTGCCACTGGTTTCGTCTATAGTCATCTCCCATTTTGACCATTTAGTCGTGTTCAGAATTATACATGAACCTTCGCCACTTCACAGTTTTGCAGTAAGGACAGTTAAGGAATCTGCTTATAAAACGAATGTCATTTTTAGCCCAACTTTTCTCGTGGAGTTAGAGACAAAGGAATCTGTCGATAAAACCAATGACTCTTTGAGCCCGCCTTTCCTAGTACTAGAAATGTTTTAAAGTAAGTACAATACACATATGTTATGTAATATTTCACCTTGGTGAGTAGCACGAAATTTGTTTCTGACGTTCTTTTCAAGAAACTCATCCGTATACACTTTCCATGTAAATATGTGGTGTCAGTTCATTTTCGTTATACAGTCAGAAAACAAAGAACTTCACCAAAAACTTTGTAACACAATTAAATTAATTGCAAGAGTAAGAAATGCTGTTTAGTATCCGACTGTGTCAAATTAAGGGAAGAATATCTCCTTGTTAAATTTGATTGACAAATATTTTATACTTTAGTACTGCAGTATTAAGTAGGTTGATATTTTTATACTGGCAAAATGAAAAAAAAAAATCTAATCTCAAAACTTGGGTGCAAATGTTACACATTTTCATTTCGTTGAACTGCAGATGAATCAAACTGAAAATTTATGTTTAAGGGCCACCTTTTAAAAATATTATTTCTGTCATCTAAATAAAAATTACAAATATTTATAAAGCAGACATAGCTTTGTAGCAAACCATTTTCTGCTTCATTAACAGAGGAAATTTTTCATTATAGTGTTTGCTAGATATATGAAATTTAAAATGTTAAAGAATTACCAAGAAAAGGAAAACTTATACTGTTTTGTGGATATAATTTAGTAAATGTAGCTAGAGGTATATGCACAAAGGTGCATACATATTGTGTTCTGAGTTGGTCGAAAAATGAGTTTGATAATATATAGTGACACGCCGAGGCCGTTCGGCTGAAATTTTTTCATGTCATATCAAACGAATTGTGTCCCACGACTCTAGACAAAACATACATGATATTTAGTATTTATTATATACCCCACTCCTTTTACGCTTTTTAAAAGATATTTGGCATTACAGCAGGGGCGAAGTTCAAAAGGAATTGGAATTTATCAAAGTTATATTCACAAATTTATGAATATCTACTCGCGGACGTTAGAGAAAACACCAAAGTAATTCCAATCTGGGTGTTTGATACGGAAATACGGATGAATTAAACATCGTGTCGGACGTCAGATCAACGATGTCGGGATAAATATATATGTAATAAAACATGATAAAGTTTTAAGTCATAAATAATACACTCATCTAGAATTTCGTTTTTGATTTGAAATGGAGAAGATGGTTGTACTCGTGTTTGAGATAGCAATGGAGAGAACAGAATTATATGTTTTTAACAGTAATCACAAATACTTAAAAACACCTACAAATACTGGAGTGTAAAGCTATACAGTGACTCTCCATACTGTTACAAACATGTGAATTGCTTTAAAGCAAATTGCAAATCACGTTTTCAATAAAAGAATATATGAAAAAAATTATATTTCGTAAAATAATTAAAAATGTCCTGCATACAAATTTATAATACTTCCTACTTAACTTGCTAGATTTTCCAGACCCTGACATTATAAACGCCTTATCATATGTGTCTCAATGGATAAAACGTTGTGTAAGTCTGAGCCTGGCAACAATCAAGTAAACTTAAGTCTGACGTCGATCAAGTAAATCTAAGCCTGACGTCAAAGAGTAAGTATAAGCCTGACGTCAATCAAGTAAATCTAAGCCTGACGTCAAAGAGTAAGTATAAGCCTGACGTCAATCAAGTAAATCTGAGACGGGCAACAATCAAGTAAATCTAAACCTGAAGTCTTCCATCTATAACTAAGCATGACGGCAATCAACTTTATCTAAACCTGGCGTCTAATCAAATATATCTAGGCCTGCTGTCAGTCGACTAAATTTAACTGTGACATCAATCAACTAAAATAAACCTTGTCTTCAAAATAATAAATTACCGAATTCGAAACCATAGATTACTGTAATGACAATTTCATGTAATCCAGAAGACCAAAGAATATACTGATTATATAATATTCGTGATATTTTGACCTGTCCAGTCTAACATATATCTTTCCCATACAAAGCAAGGGGTTAAAGTAAGTTAAGATCCCCTAAGAATATTGTCTTGAATGTTGACTATCATAAGTGATTATTTGCTAATAGTTTGCCAGACTTTCGATTTTCGGTGCCGTTTATTATACTTATATTCTCATTAGCATGACAGATTCACTCTTGAGAAATGCTGGGATACTTAATTTCGTAAGTCAAAAAGCCGAAGGAGGTATACATAGTTCATTATCACAAAGATTATTCAGTCAAATTATAAGATACAATAACCTTTATGTTCAATCAAGCCAAGAAATCGAGACTAAAAATCTGCTTGAAAGAGCAACAAATAATTCCATCAGACAGCGTTGATTGATAGCAGTATTGGGAGAAATTGGAGAAAATTGTATTGTGCGTAAAAGTCATTTGTGAAATTAACTGTTCAAAGTAAAATAGTATCTTAAATGAGGGATTCAAAGGAAATCTCCATACTGACATGCAAAAAATGTTACAAATGACAACAACTGATACAAAGGATTTATATTCTCATTATGCAAGCGCGGACAATTAGATCAGTGACAGAAGAACATGCTTGAAGACATACACGTAAAGTAAAATTTACGAGAACATATTAATGTAAATGACATGTTATGTAAAAAAATATTCCACAAGGCAGATAGAAGATATGCGATCAACACGACGTACCAATGTAAACAATAAAAAAAACCTTCAAAAACGTTTTGTGTTCATGTATGAAACAACAAGAATAATCAAAAGTTGCAAGTACGTAAAGAGAATTAAAAGCCCTGTCACCAAGAGGCCTTACATCATGGTAAGTAAGCAAATTACTTAGATAGGGCTTTACTAACAACATGAAGGAATCGACGGGAGTGCGTGTAAATGTGAGACAACTTAATGAAATTAAGAAACCATCTAACTTAATCTATGTCAGTTTGATACGAGATAGTCTCACCAATAACAGACTTTTCTGAATTATTGTCTAACTTATCAAAGATTATCTAATTCGTTACAGATTTAGCTCTGCAATGTTTGCTAGATCTCAAATTGGGGCAAATACAGAATTATATCATTGTTTTAGATATTCCTGTTAAAAGTTGCAATATATTTCCTATATTTTATTGCTATTTGTGGGAAGTGTTTCCACTTGTTTCAGATTATGCAACATTAAATAATTGCTAACTTCAGGCCTCGTATTCTGGCCTTTTGGGCCATTATCATCGCCGTGGGCGCCATTTACCCTTAATATGCTGACTGGTACGGTATATTAGAATACTTACTAGATGAAAAAGAACTGGCTGACTTGGCTGAGCGGCTCGACACAACCTCCACAGCATACGGTATGGAGATTAGCGCCGAAAAAAATCAAACTGATGACAAATAACACCAATGACATCATTTCTGAAATAAAGGTCAGTGGACAGAAGCTGGAAAGAGTCACAAGCTTCAAATACTTGGGATCAATTATCACAGATGAGGGCTCCAAACCAGAACTACTTTGCAGGATTACCAAGACAACAGCAGCAATAACAAGGTTGAGACTAATATGGAAAGATGCCAACATTGCTTTTGGTTCCAAAATAAGGCTGATGCGCTCAATTGTCATATCCATCTTTCTGTACGCTTGTGAAACATGGACGCTCACATCAGATCTACCAGGAAGGATTCACAGTAGTAGATATAGATGATGATCCTTTCTCAGAGACCCCCCAGCCCCCCAAAACGTTGTATGTTAACATCTTTGTCAGCAGCCTTTGTTAGCTCAAAATAACAACAAATTTTCTGACAAAGATGTTAACGTACTACGCTTTGGGGCTGGGGGGTCACTGAGATAGGATGCATCATCTATATCTACTACTATGTACTTGTTAGTCAAAAAATGTTATATTAAACAAATAAAATATTATATATAATGTCATTCTCAGTGCGACATGTTGGATTTGATCTAACAAACAGATTTTGTAAAAGATTTAACTCGATCAAAGCATCGTCAGGATATACTGGTATAAAATCTAAAATAATAAGCGATTGCATTAAAAATGTGAGCTATCATATATCGCCGAAATATGGGTCGGTTTGGTTATCCGCGGTTGAAAGCGATATGAGAATAGCGGGTTGGGCAGATGATGTGATGACATTTATTGACAATATGGTTGATATATTATTTGATAACGATATTACTAAAGCCATACAAAATTAATTAAACATCTACTTTTTATTATAATCTTTTTCGTATTTGCTAACTCTCATTGGCAGAATATCTGTTAACATACTATCAATAATGCGGAATTCGCGTATTAAATCGTCCATATCATATTTTATACCACGCAAATAAGATCGAATTTGATCAAGTAATTTTTTATAAGTTATACTTGCTGTTTTGCAAGCATTTTTTTTAGTTGCGAGTCGAGGTTCAACTTTTTTACAAGCTGCTGCAAGAGAAACGCCGACACCTGATATTATTAACAAAAACGGATTTAATGATGCGCCACTTGAAATTATACCAGAGCCGGTCATTAGCAGCGGTAGATATGATATCACTCGCAGTATTTTTGCATAGTATTTGTAACATTTTTTGACGCACCAAAGATTTTTATGATAGTATCTGTAATATTGCATTAGAGCGTCAACATCTTGTTTCGGAATGTTTTCTGAAATATGATTAAAATCGACTATATTTTTTTTCATTATATAATATTTGTTTACATATTTTACATCGTTATTTAAGTAACTAATTCGGGAGTTTCAGCTACAAACTCAATACACCACCAATAAGTCGCTGCGGTTAACTTTTTATCATTCGCTATCAGCATAAACGTTTCCTCGACATCTTTGTTTAACACTATAGACACAATTCCAGAAAAATCATCGGTTGAATGACGCCATGGAAATGTGGTAAATATACTGAATTTTGTACTGCTAAATACAGATAATCTATATACACCAGTGACCTCTGCGGTATGTTTAAAAGTGTTATTTTGCTGCGACCATGTTGCTTTTCCTGATGCGACTGTGTACACGATATTAATGATCTGCTTGTGAGGAATTTTAACGAGATTAGTTTTTAGAACGATATTAGGAATTCCACTCATAATATCGTTAAGTCTTGTGTTAATGTCAGAGAGATTAATAATAACAGTTGATGGAGTTCCAAAAAATTCGTTAATATTTCTGTTTACATTTCTACGAAAATTTAGAAATGTTTGTACATGATTAAAATATTCAGTTCTAAATGTAGCAATTCCATCATTGATTGTCGTTAACGAAGTCATTATTGGAATTTCCTTATCGTCGACGTATTTCTTCGTTGCAGCGTCGAAATCTGTTTCTGGTGTTCTGAGATTATTAATACCGTTGTTGTTCATGTCGAGAAATGCACGCATTATACCACCGGGCACTGACACGTACTTGGATTCTTGATCGTCGACGTATTTTTTTGTTGCTGCGTCTGTATCTGCGATTGGATCTCCAAGATACGTAATTTTTCTTCTTGACATAATAATGTCACCGGTAAATACATCGCCAGCTTTCCTAACATAATCGTTAATAGACTTACCCGAATCTTGTATTTTACCCTGATCGGCAAAAGTAACTATATTATTAACAACCGCGTTGGGAATTCTTACAAGAACATCTGATAGTTGTATATTACTCGTTTTTAATCGTCCTTCTTTATCTTGGAAAATAACAACTTCATTTTGATCGACACTTGTGATATTTAATAAATTAGTAATTTCCTTTCTGAGCTGATCAAGAGTTGCGTACTTAGATAAGTCACCTTGCTGAGCAGTTGTTGAATCTCCTATTGTTGTTCCAAATTTTGAGTAAAAGCTCATTATTTATTTACTGCTTGACAAAATTATATACAATAAAATTATATAATGGCAAAATCGTCTATATTAAACTTTGATACAGAGCGGTTGGTGAAATATAAACATAACAATGAACTTCCAGATTGTCATTATCTTATAGTTGGTAGAACTGGATCTGGCAAAACAAATT
>JAECUM010011318.1:0-26899 GCA_016617855.1 Megalonaias nervosa | reverse complement strand
GGGGGGGGGGGTACTTCTGAATGAGCCGAATGGTGTCATAAATCTGCATTTGTTGCTGTATGTATCTTGTACGTGTGATTTGAAACAGCTGAAAAGTGATTATTTGCAATCTGAGAAAATAGTACATGGAGTACTTGCAAATCACATGTTAGATTTCATCTAACTTGTATAAACTAAAGATTATATTTTTCAGTCTGCAGTAGACTATGGTGGGCCCCGAAAGGAAATCACTTCCAGAATATTTCGACCCAGCGAGGGAGTGGTCAAATGACTTTGAAGGAATTGGAAAGATATTTTGTAAAGCATTATTTAATGTTTACCCCAAAGAGACATGACTTAGGTAACTGCGTGATGAATAAGTATCGTGCATTTCACGTATGTTAATGTCAACGTTTAGAATTATGTTGCATTTTATGCAGGACATCTGAATGTGAATGTATACACCTCTGCCAATATCACAAAATTACCCCTAGAATACTAGCCAACCATCAACAATCAATATACAGAGCAAGTTCTCTCAGGACTTGAAAATAAATATGTACTTTTCATGAAGTTATAAGAAGCTTGTTTGTAAACATTGTCGTTTGCTTGATTATATGGTAGTTTTACAGTAGAAATGTCTCACCATTACACTTGTATCATTATGTCATTGCGACACTACAAACTTTAATGTAATCTTAGCTAGTTTTTTAAATCATATTGAGCTTGCCCATGGGTGGGAAAGATGGGTGCATTTGAAATAGAATGGTTTCAAGATGCTACTAATTGTCATGACTATCCCTTTTAATGGATTTTGACATGGAATACACATGAACAGACTCGAATGTAACCCTATAACTGTTGCATAGCTACTGGTACCATTGCCACCAGAATTGGTACAACTATAGTCTCGCCTGCCAAGCGTGGTAAAAATGGTCTTTTCCGTCAAGGAACAAACGATTGTCATTTTTATGTGTGTGCACGGACTGACTCATTAGATTATACACTCAGACCTGCTCAAGAGAACATATACATTGTGAGACTATTTTAAATGTGCCATTAATGCCGAATGAGTTCAAATGGACCTATGTTAAGAGACCACATGTGTTTAAAGAGCACTTTTTCTCCTTCCATGAGGTCATCTATCAATACGGGTTTCAATGTATATTATTTATTTGCAAAAGTCATAACAACTTGAGAGCACCAAAGTCAACGATTTATGGTATTATTGTTCTATGTGCATGTTTTATGCAAGTCACTTGAATAAGATATCAGTTTCATAACATGTGTGTAACAACCAAACCAGACGAACAACCAAAATTAGTGAACCTATCAGATCAATACCCTTTTAAGCCATTGCTTTAGTACATGTGTGTGTGAACCAAGTGAGATGAATTTATGTTATGTCTATTTCTCATTTAATTTGTGGATGAATTTATTTGCGTCTTTAAGCATACTTCAAAATGGCAGACTGCCCAGGATATTAGGACCAGATTTAGTAGAAGTGTTATTCAATAGCAGTAATCCAAGACTTTGCAGGACTTGAGAAAAGGTCTTGATGCACTGTGTCTTTTTCAGGTAAATACAGTATGTGTTTAAGACACTTAAAAATGCCTACTTTCAAATCAGGATGAACAAAACATTCATGCTATAAGTTTTTACTTTTCCACTAGTCTAAATTTCATCTGACCAAAATGAAAAATACACTCCCGTAGTTACCATGTTCCTGCATGTGGAGTTGTCATATGTATGAAATATTAGATGCAAAATTTTTAATTTTGTTCAAAAGAATTTCTTTGGTGGAAGCATCAACATTATTCCTTCTACATTTTGCAGGATTAGGATAGCAATCATATCTGCTGGTCTTGAGCTGGTTCAGTTAAACATTTTTAATGTGATCCAAAGAGGAATTAGCAAGGGATTCTTTTTATTTGTGAATTAATACTCATTTACTTAAACTTCTTGTGCTAATAAAGGTATTTGTCTTTTCAGCTAACTTGTAATCTGCCATCACTAAAACAATTATTTACACCTGGCAGTCCAACAACATTAACACTGAAGATGGTAACCAACTTGCTTCAACCCATTTTCAGCCCAGATGGCTCAAACCGAAGACAGATTGAATCCAATGTGTATGCCAAGTTTGTAAAATACCTTCGTGAAGCAGCAGGTAAGATCTACAAATCAAATACATTTAGGATTCGAGAGAGTTGAAAACTTCATGGCAGGGGACAACCAAAAATTAACGGTATGCAACCATTTTTCCCAATGTAAAAGCCTATTTTGGCAGCTGAAACAAGTATTAATTCAAAAATTACCATGTCAAAAAAATATAATGGAAGTTGATATTTTTCCAGCAACAGACATTGGACTGTTAAAAGTTTCATATGTTTTAGTACCTCAGTCTGGAGCAGTAATTTACTGGCACCAAAAAGATCTGCTTGTCAACAAGAGACAACCAGGAATTTTCCAAATTTGTATACCCCTGGATTCCTATTTAAGTACTGCGGCATTCAGAATTTGCGCACTTGGAAAGCGGCAATGCGCGAGAACTGCCGCAAATTAGTTTCAAGTCGCGCATATGAAACTGTACTATGCGCAGTGTTAGAAATGCGCGTTTATAATAGTGGCTACCTAGAAGACCCGGCTGATTCCCAGCATGGTTCATCTTTAGATAACAATTAGTTCGGCAAATGCTGGCTGATCATTGTGATGAAGGGAAATTGTTTTTTAAAGTTAGGAAGTATATAAAATTACTGGAACTGGGTAGGTTTTGATGGAGATAAAAGTGAGTGATTTTGAACACGAAATAGTGTTCAACACGAGTCCAATGTACATGCTGGATGAGAAGAAAATGATGGCATGAATGTCAACCCCTCATTACAGCGGTATTTCGAATTTATATGTAGGAAAGGCAGACAAGAAAGCCAAAAGTAAATACAGATAATTAGACGTAGAATGTATTTCTCATTTCTTTCCTGGTCACAATTTAGCTTTGTGGGATCACGTGCTGCAAAGCCATATCTTTAATATGTAGCATATATGTTATCTTGTAAATAATAATCTTAAAATGAAATTAAGAAGTAAAACTATTGTTTTGATCAAAATACCTCTGTTTGAACATTTAGACTAAAGCATTAATGGACTTAACATCAAATTACAGCATTATGAAAACGTAATTCTGGTACAGTTGTCAATAGAATGCTAATTCAAGAAATTCAAACTTGGCAAAGACTATGTTAGTGAAAAATCTTACTTTTGCGCAGACTTACCCAAAAGATTATACCTATAATCTGTGGAACATTTTGCATAACCATAAATAACAGTTTTCAGACTTATTCCAACTGGCTATATGCACTTTTATACAGGAGGCTCTGACAGTGGGTTCTCAGTACAGTAAAATATTCATACACAGATAAGGAACTGATTAAGCTCAGAAACAATCAACATATTAATGCTTATGCTACTAGAGACAACCTCTCTTAAAGATTTTGATTTCAAGAGGGGTCTTACAGCGTGGGGCTGGAAGAAAGAGATGGGTACCTAATTGTTATATAAATATTGTACTATGGCTGTTTTCTCCTCTACACCCCCCATATGTGTTCTACTTCTCGCTTATTTAAGGACTAGTAGAGTGAGAAATTTACTTGTCCTGCTGATCGTTCAATCTTTCACTAGTCCTTCACAGAGCATACTGTCAGACAGGTATCAAGAGTAACTAGCCATTGAACTATTGAAATTGTGTAAATTACTAGTCAGACAGAAACTGTACTAGTCTTGGATTAGCCGACTACCGTTAATTTCGACACCTGTGATTTGCCCTTATATATATATATATATATATATATAACTATACTATATATATATATATATATATATATATATATATATATATATATGCATAATTTCCTTTCTTATCTTCAACTTATAAAAGAACAGAAAAGCTTTTGGGATGGCATGTTGTTTGTCTATTAGTATATTTATTATCGTAAGCTGATTTGGAGGATTGACATGACACCTTATGCACACACATTCATTCTATGGTCTAGTTGGTCGTAGATGAAAATAGTGTCGCTCCCACATTTAGTATGGCTACCACAGCAGTCATCTTGAAATCTTGTCAACATCGGGTTTACAATGAAGGACTTCTTACGATGTCTCTGACTGATCCTAAATAAATATATTGCTGCTGAGGAATACAACACGGTCACCACAGTCACCATCTTAAAAATCGTATCAGTGCTCCTCAATGAACTGTCATACCAGCTTGGGGTTTTACTGAACGATTTCTGTTGATGTATCGATGGTTGTAAATGAAAATGGTGCAGACCAGACTTCCGATATGACCACTGCAATGGCCATCTTGAAAATATTGTTATGGCAATTTCTCCTATATAACTCGTACTGATATTGTTCTTTCACAAAAGACTTATTATAAAGTCTTTTTTTCCTAAATAATGTCT
Source organism: Megalonaias nervosa (assembly GCA_016617855.1). Lineage (NCBI taxonomy): Eukaryota > Metazoa > Mollusca > Bivalvia > Unionida > Unionidae > Megalonaias > Megalonaias nervosa. The sequence continues at coordinate 22,457 of JAECUM010011318.1, read as the reverse complement.
AGTCTTTTCGAAATCTGCAAGGGGCCAACGTGGCGTCAACAACCGCTGACTTGACAATCTTGTTATTACTGAAGAATATCAGAGATGCTTTAAACACTCATGAGTTATAAGGAACAAATAGAGTTATCTTGAATTCCTGAACATTATTTTGTACCAGTAGCAGGTCAGATCCTTACAGAGTGACTTTGTTTCAAACACTACAGAGCTCTAAATCATATATGTTTGTATATTGTTTCAATGAAATTAAAATTGCCATTTAATGTCTCATTGATCTTGTCTTTTAACATTTGGTTTCCACAACTGAAACAGGTCGAGGATCTTAATTTTTGTTCTATTTACTGAGGATTCTGTGGTGTCGTTGGTGTAGTGTTCTATAATCCTAATAGCTTCTCTGTAAATATCAATTCCATAATTGGACGATGTCCAGTTGTTGGGGCACTTTAAATTCAGTTCTTGTTGACATCATTCCTCCGTTGTGATTGATTGTCGTACAAATTATTAGTCTCGGATTGTCTTCCGCAGCATCTAAGTCTATAGTGCCTTCAGCACCATAATTTTCAGCATCTGCCAGTGGACTGTCAATGGGATTATTCATGAGCCCTGCTATATACAGCCTTATCGGAGATGATCTGACTGTACGTACTCCGTGCCTTGCCATGCATTTCGCCAAATGTTCAGCTTCTCGTTAATGTATGAAAGGAACACATGATGAAGAGCAAAAATATGTACACCATTCATGATGTCCAAGATCTCCTTATCTTCTATGAAATAGAAGAGGTCATAATAATAACTTAGAACCCCTTCATATACATCTCTTCATAAACGCTCAATTCGCTGATTATGTGTACTTTTGCCTGTAATCATACTACCACGATTTGGTCCATGGGCTCTAATCATGTAGTCAGCTATTTTAGTGTTTTCCTTGCCTTTGTTGACCTGACCCTTAACGGTAGTCCAAACTCCTGCACACCCCTTAAAAAAACAGTTTAAGAGAGTTTCAGCTTTGTTATTATCTGTGCATTCAAGGAAGGTGATAAAGCCACTGAGCCATTAATGCCTTCAACAATGACAAAATGCCATCTAATCAACTTATGATTAGTGTCTATATGCCATAAATTATTAGGTCCAGCTACAGTAGTAGAGGAAAAGGCTGGTTCTGGCTCAGAGACCCCTCCCCACTCTCAGAACAAATATAAATTTACTCTCTCGGGAACCAAAATTCCACCCAAAACACGATTTTCCCAAAATTAAAAGGCTGGTTCTGGCTCAGAGACCCCTCCCCACTCTCAGAACAAATATAAATTTACTCTCTCGGGAACCAAAATTCCACCCAAAAAACGATTTTCCCAAAATTACAAAACTGGTTCTAGCTCAAATATATTTTGAGATTAAATGAGCCCATCCCCCCAGCCTTTTCCTCTACTACTACAATCACTTTTACAGCGAGGCAAAACAAAATAATTCTATCAAAGATCTGTTATCTGTTTGATTATTAAACAAATAAAATGTGCTCTAAAAAAATATAAATTGCCCAACCAGCCTTCCAAAAGACTATAAAATAAATCTACCGGATTTTGTTTGTAACAGATGTTGCCTCATATACACAGCCTGAAAATCAATAATACTGTACATCAGCCAGGCCTTATATGAAATCGATAAATCACACTTGTTTCAGTATTGCCTTATATGAGTTTAATCACAGTATCATAAAACATGCAGAAGATGTGATTTTCCAGAATGACTCATAATCATAGTATATAAAACATGCAGAAGATGTGATTTCCTAGAGTATCATAAAACATGCAGAAGATGTGATTTTCCAGAATGACTCATAATCATAGTATATAAAACATGCAGAAGATGGGAGAGACATAAAAGATGCAGATTATGGGATTTTTCAGAATGACCCATAATCATGTGATTCATCTTGCGTGGGTGTTATAGCAGTATATAAAGCGATCAGAATTTTCGTAGTGTTCATTGCACTGTTGCACTTTCAAGAGGACATTTCACCAGGCGAAAAGGTAAGTGAAATTTTTCATACATTATTTTTATTTTTATACCTCATCACCAATGATCAATGTTTCAACCGCTGATATTAGAAATATTTCATCATCACGATAGTAGAGACTAAACTTTACTTTACCGCTCACACAGCGACGAGACTCAAATAAATCTTTTATTTGCGATTTGTTAAGAGGATATTTTTTGTCGATAAAATATCCTTTTGACCGATCGAGATCGATTGTAAGTTTAGTATATTTTTGTTGACCTATCAGACCATGAAAGTTTTTAAATTCCGCTGATAACTTCTGGCTCAGTTGTTCAAGGTAATTGAAATACTCGCTGTTATCAGATCTGATAAGCGAAAGTTTTAGCTTGTCACGAACTGCGGTGAAACATATACCTGATGTTTCATTATTAATTTCAACTGTCAACTGTTTGCCGTCCATCATTAGATATTTGATCTTGCTATTGTAGTTATTTGTCACTGTCAAATTTTCGAACATTATTTTTATTGTTTACACAAAATTTCATACTTCAGTCATCGAATATAATATCGAGTATAGATCTATCATCAAAACAATACCCAAGTGCAAATGTATCTACCCCATTTTCACAATAACGTTTGTCATCAAAATTGCTTAAACCGCGTTTGATAATGACATCTGTTTCAAGTTTATGATGATTTGTTCGAATAGCCATTGCTCTTATAAAGCTAACGCCGCCATCAAGCGCGTACTTGTAATCATCAAATTTCATAAACTTTTTAACAAAATCGCGAGGCAGACCTTTTGCTTTTTTCGTTATTTTATTATTATCTAACAATAACGTGTACATTTTACTGCGCAATCCGATAAAGTATTTGATGATGCTCGAGTTCATTTCATCTTTAAACTTACCAATAACCTTTTTGTTTGTGTCGTCATGAAATTTACTGTCACGAGGGTAATCGGAAAGATCAAACAGATGTCGATTATCTTATATGTCCTGATAGACGTCCTCACATTCGATTTCATACACGAGCGAGTCGGTATCAGTAAACAATAGTCTACTGGACGACCACTGATTTTTAACAAAATTATAATGAAAATCGTACATGAGCCACTTTGATAAATCTAACACGGAAGCTCCAACGTAAATCGGCTTGTTTAGTTTTAGATTTGTTTTTCTTCTTTGTATCGCGACAAGATTTTCATTAAAAATTTTCATGCTAACAAAATCGTCGTCCGACACAAGTTTATTTCTGCGATTGATATCATTAACTAGCTCGATATTTACTCGTTTTCTAATATTTTCCATCGTCTTACCAAAAACGGAATTGTTCATAAGCTTAAAGAAGTTTTTTTTTCAAAATCGGTTTTCGCTACAGCTCTTCTCGAAGTGTTTGAGTTAATATAACCTCTCCTCCACGGCGACTGATTAAATTTTAAAACTCTATGAACTTTTCTCAACACGAGACCAGCATCTACTGCTTGTTTTAAAACTTTATAATGCAAAACATAATTTTTCTTATCGAGTAAATTTGGTACTAGTTTTTTTACTATAGAATTTTGTCTTGGTGATGCAGTCGCTTGTTGTTCTTGAGATAACAAACTATAATCTATTATCATTGATTCTGCACAGAAAGGATAATCGTTGTGTAAATTGTGTAGCGAAGTTGGATAATCGAGATCAATTTCAATGAAATACGAAATATCGTCAGGTATCTTTTTTTCTGTCTCCGATAGAAATTGTTCAGCTGTAATCCAACGAAATCCACCAAAAGGCATTGGTTCTGCTATAGAATAACCGTACAAATTATTATAATCTAGATAAATTATATACTTCGAAGGAAGTTTAGGATTGTACTCTTTCAAGTATTTGTTGTTTGCTTCAGCATATTTCTTTGTTATAAAGCTAATACCGCCTCGAATACCTTTTTCGATAAAATTGAACATATCAACGTCAGTTAGTAATTCTAACTTTACTTTTCTAAACTTTAACAGAGCGTCCCATGATAGCCCGGGAGCAGAATAATACCAACAAGGATCTAGTCCATAATTGCTGTAGCTTACTCGACGAAAACTTTCAAAAACATCTGCTAGCAATAAAACATCCGTATTCAAATATAAATCGTGATAATCACCAAATGTTCTGCAGTTAAATTTATTCCAAATATCTTGTGCATATTTATACTCATCATCGGTTATATTTTCATTTCTAAGTTGTGAATAAAATTTATCCTTGTCAGGTAAAGACGTTTCATCAAATTTACTCCAATCATCGAGATACTCGTACGGAAATACTCCTTTTTTAGTCGGTAGATTAAATTTATCTCCAAAACAGTCTCGTAGGTTATCAAACTCGCTACAACCTTTCACTAGCTCATCTAATGATGCTGCCATAAACTGTAGGTTGTCAATAAAACGCAACTTACCTAAAGTAACTGACATATACTTTTCAAAATTATTTGGAATGCATTTGATTACGTTATCAAGTTTTAAACGAGATTTTACATCAGGATCACCAAAAGCTTCTACGATAATATGGCTATCATATCCTCGAAAGTTGTGAAGAACTACAGGAATAAAATTTGGAGCATGAAATTTTAAATTACACTGATCATAAGCTGCTCCACGATACTGTCCTGTTAGATGACAATGGTCACGTACTTTTTTATCAACATCAAAAGCTTTTTCACAAATATGACAAAATTCCGCTTGCTCGTGATCAGATTCTTGTTGAGATGTCAGTTTTATTATTGGAGTTATTCTTTTCAAACGATTAAATATATTATCAACTTCGTTAATTAACTGCTTGAGAAGCCAAACAGCCGGATTTCTACCACGACATAATTTGATTGGTTTAGATAATTTCGAATCAGTACAACAAACTATCTTATACGCTACTCCGCATGGAACATGGTTTTGAGTTTTTCTTGTACTCGATTGGTTAGGATTATTTTCTACGCCAATTACAGGCTGAAGTAAGCATTCGAAATCGGCGTATATAACGAAAGGAATTTTTAGTTTGTGATTATAATTGACAAACTGTAATAAACTATTTTCTTTGGACGGCATCGTTATTCGTTGTACGTCACTACAGTACTGCAAATGCTTTGTAATGTTTCATTGTTTTCACAACCGTGTAAACAGCGATAACAAAAGAACGTTTTTTTATTTCGTTTATTATACTGTCTGCCAACTAGTCCATTAAAGTTTTTAATCCAAACGTAATGGTTCTTATAAAACAGCAAGTTTATCGTTGATTGTGAAGCTTTTTCTGAAATATATCTCGGATAGACGTTTTCTTTTTCATCTTGTCCGAAAACATTTATTGAAACATTATTTTGCTTTTCAAACTTTGGTATTTGATTTTCTGCAACTGGAAAGTCGATGCCATTAAAATTTAATTTTGATACGTGACTAATATACTTGTCAACACGATCAGCATTTTTTTCTGCTGGAAATAGCGCAGAAAGAATAGTCCACTGAAAACATCTGTTATCGACGTTCTTTACGTTTACACAACATTTTTTATTTTTTATTTTTTGTGGCAAGTCAGTATACGAACTACCGCGTAATACGTTATATTTTATTGTGTGAAATAAAATTTCCGTAATAATTTCAAACTTCCAACCCGAACCCGATTCGGTAAATTCTTCTATCTTTTTCCAAATTTCCTGGTGTATTTCATCAGCTAGTGACAAAAGATTAGTTCCATGCAAAACATGCCTTGATTTTGCATTAATGTAAGAGTCTGCGATTTCCTTGTCAGTCGATTCTTCCGTCACAAGTAACTTTGAAAATATAACATGATATTGCACTAATATTCTTAGACCCTTATGTTTTTCAAGTTCACGTTTTACAGTTGGCTCTAGCAAATGATAGCGATTTGTTGCAGTGAAATTTACTAGTACGATTTGTTTATCAAACCGATAACTGTTGTCAAATCCCATAAAAGCAGTCGCTTTTTTTTCAGGTTCTCCCATAAGACTCTTCTTGGCTATATCACGTAATTTCAACATTGCTATATAATGTGATGTAATATTATATATAACTTACCGCGCGCTAGTTGAAAAATCAATTAAAGATATAAAAAATCTTTATAATATAATGACACAAAATCGGACAAGCGCAAACGAGCAAGAAGCATATCATGTTTATCTGAAATATAACCTATATGCTGGAAATGCATTAGGTTGCACGCTAGTTGAAAAATCAATTAGAGATATAAAAAATCCTTATAATATAATGACACAAAATCTGAGATATATCGGATTGACAGCGGAGGAGCAAGAAGCATATCATGTTCATCCGAAATATAACCTATATGCTGGAAATGCATTAGGTTTGGTTATTAACATAAAATCTAAAAAATCTATAGGAAAACAAACACCAGCTGGAATGATAATTTCAGTGAAAGGTGATGACACAGATATGACTAAAATGTTTAGAAAAGATTTTATTTATACTTTGTTCTGCTATGATATTCCAAAAGGAGAAAGAGTATGTAGAATAAATGGCTCGATTAGCGATGACAATATTGAAAACTTATCTTTACAATATGAGTTTCAACGCCACCCAAAATTTGATTTATACGAAGCAAATGATAAAGGAATTATACGACATGTTAAAACAAAAAAAGTATTAGGTAATTTGAATAATATGGGGTATCTCATGGTAACTGTCAGAGGAACACTAGACAATAAAGTTAATTATCAATCTCATGGTTTTGTTTACGAAACATTTAACGGCGTCATTTCAGATAATTTATTTATCGACCATATTAACAAAATTAAAACTGATAATCGTTTAGAAAATTTAGATCCAGTTACACCAGAAGAAAACACCCGACGTGGATCTAATTCTGATGGATTTAATTTTAAAAATCCTAAAAGATCAGTTATTTCAGTAAATTTAGAAACTGGAAAAGAAATGAAATTTAAATCAATATCAGCTGCAGCAAAGCATCTTAAAATTCATTCACAGAGAGTAATAGACGTCCCCGACGGCAGAACTAAAACAGCAACGTCAATGTCAACTTTTGATAGATTTAGTTTCAGATATGATGATTAATGATATTTCGTAATTCTGCCTTAGTAAGACAGCTATGTGCAAACATCAAAACATCATCGCGATCAAATTTTAATGTTATAAAAGCACTATCATTAAGTTTATTTTTTTCTGCTGCTGTTAGTAATACTCTATAATTTTCGCCAGACATCACAATAACGTCAACAGAATATGCACTATAACCCGACAGACATTTTCGAACTGCCTCAGCCAATTCCTTGTAATTTAATATATTAACCTTTTGATGATATTTTACATCGGGAGATTTCGTTTCTCTGGTCATTATTGTTATAAATTAGATAAAAGTATATTATAATATGGATTTGATGAAACGACTTGCTGAAATATATTCGGAAGATTATATCCCCAGCAATGAAGTCGCCAACGACAAAGTCACTAACAACAATTTAATCTCTACCGATATAGACAAATTTTCTAGTTATAGCGAAGATGATATTTTGTACAACAACAAATCTGACGATGATGAAGTAGTTACTGTCGCTGACAGAAAAAATTACAGCAGACCATCAACTGGACGATATAATGTTAAGTATCACATTGCTAAAAAAATAATAAAATTTGATTTTACTGTTGCCGAACAACAAATATTTTGGCAGCTTATCAAACCGTTTTTAAATCTGAAGATAACTGGCCAGCAAAGGAGCATAAAATACGATTTTATATTTGCTAAGATATTCAATTTGATGCCAGTTGATAATAAAAGAAAATTACATTTAATTTCGTTATGTAAAACTATCAAATGTAAATCTGTGCTTGTGAAATACGAACAAATTTATAATAACGTTATTGGATCGACTTAGTTGGTACCCAGCTATTAAATTTATCGCTGTATCCTCTCCACTTAACTAAACTTTTATTGCCTTTTTTCCTAATAACTTTTTCGATAACGAAAACATCTTGTTCAGTTTTCTGAAGTTCTTGTTCATAAAAACTTCCAGTTATAGGTTCCCCTAATAAATCTTTTAACGCGTATGTTACAGGTATTGTTAAAAGTACTTTATCAACTACAAATACTTCTTCAGTCCAGTTTGGAGTAAATCCTTTTTCAAATACTTTTTTCGTCAAAGAAATTCTAACTTTATCACCTACTTTAAATTTATGTCTGCGGTACATATTTTCATTTGCTAATATTGGATTTTTGATTGCGTCGTTTGGCGATAGTTTAGTGGTTTGGTGTTTCGTGTTATTATATTTGTCAACAATGTTTTGTAAATTGTCAATATATTTATTGGTATTTTTAGCTGTCAGATACTTGTGTATTTTTTCGTTTAGCGTGCGATTAAATCGCTCGACAACAACGCTTTTACCTTCGTTTCCTGTAACATATTTCTTGATGTTATTTTGTTCTAAAAACTGCTCGAAGTTTTTATTGAAAAATTCCGCTCCGTGATCGGTCCAGACTTTATTTGGTTTTCTTTCAGTACTTGTTATTATTTGTTTTAGTGCATCTATGACATTAAACAAGTATTTATTATTATCATTAAATTCTGCTAGATTTGACACATCTACTAAATCTATCGCCCAGATATCATCAACGGTATTTGCGACAACTTTACGTCGCGTAAACTTTTTTTTTAGGTTTATGTAGTTCGGCTGCGAGATCATCGTATAATTCCTTTCCGAGTCCTAATTTATATTTTGCTCCAAAAAAACCCTGTACCAGCCTTCTATCAAAACGTTCTCGTATATTTGTCGGCTCCATATCACAAGTTCGTCTAACATTACTTTATCACAATCCGATTTTGAGTTTTCATGATCACGATAACAAATGTCATGGCACATTGCTATTGCATCAACTTGATTGTAAGGCTCTTGTCCTGGCAGCGGATTATCGTTTTTATCTAGTTGTTTATCTAGCGGATTATAAGGTCCAGTATATTTATGGCCTGGCAATGTCCAGCCTCCTTTTGGTTTTGGTAATTTGCCAATTACTTTATGTATATCTATACCTGTTCCAATTATTTCTTTGTTGTTACAACGTTGGCAATATGTGACAATTTTATTTTGCTCGAGACATAAATCTATGTCAGAATCGCACTTGCATATCATTCTATATTTTTGTCATCTACTAAAATAATTTTTATAAAATGATAATTTTATTATAGCCGACAAAATATTTCTGAAAAATTAAATTTTACGTTTTTCTGATTTTTCGAGGGTCAAAACCCCAGGGGTTTATCAATTTTTCTGTCAAATTTCTGATTTTTCGAGGGTCAAAACCCCAGGGGTAAAAACTCTGTTTTTTAATGATTTTTCTGATTTTCGAGGGCTAAAACCCCAGGCAGTTTAACAAAATCTGATACATATTTTCTGCAAAATTGAATTTTGTCCACTTTTTTCACAAATTTTACAATTTTTCAACCAATTTATCCTGCTTTTGATAATTTTTTTCTGTTAAATTTCTGATTTTTGGAGGGTCAAAACCCCAGGGGTTTATTAATTTTTCTGTCAAATTTCTGATTTTTCGAGGGTCAAAACCCCAGGACTTTTCAATATAAATTTATGAAAAATCGGGCCAAAAAATAAAAACCAGTAGGTACTTATCTTAGTCAGTTAATCATCTACTAAAATAACCGACAAAATATTTCTGAAAAAAATAATAATTTTATTATAAATCTAAAAAATTTAATTTTACCTGTTTTTTTGGTCAAATTTTGACATTTTTTCGACCATTTTACCTCTTTTTTAGCGATTTTTTGGTCAAATTTCTTATTTTCTGAGGGTCAACACCCCAGCACTTTTCAATATAAATTTTCATGTTTTTCAATATTTTCTCAAAAAACCATAAAAAATTAACGAAAAATCAGCAAAATTTGGATAAAAAAGTAAAAATTATCAAAAAATGCAAAAATTTATATTGAAAAGTGCTGGGGTTTTGACCCTCAGAAAATAAAAAATTTGACCAAAAAATCGCTAAAAAGCAGTGGTTAATTATCTTTGTCAGAGACAGTCAGTTAGTCATCTACTAAAATAACGTCCCTGACAACGTTAGGAGGGTAACCAGCTCCCAAAGACTTCTTTAAAAACATACTTTTTCTTTTTCCGCAGATTGCACAAATACTTTTCAGCATTGTCCTGTTGTTCTTTGTTTTTTCTGTTGTTTCATTGATATTTTCTGTTTTAGTTTTACATTTGAGACAATATGTTGACATTATATATTTATAAATTTAGATAACATTTATTGCAAGCTTTAGATAGATTTACAAAAATTAACTGCAAGCTTTACAAAAATTTATTGCAATCTCATCATTAGCGTGAGAAGGTTGCTTATCAAACTGCAAAATAAACTTTAAACAATTAAATTTCCTGACATTGTCAGGTGATTGGGACATCTGTTTAATGATCATTATACAATAATATCCACAAGCAGAAGTTCCAATAGGTTGAAGTTGATTGGACGAATAATATATTATTTTATATTTTTTGTTTATATATTTTTTTATTACGTCGCTCGGAGGAAGTCCAAACGAGTCAAAGTAATTGTTATTATAAACTGCTACCCAATGCGTGCCGGACCCGTCATTGAAATTTTGTATATTTATCACACACGAACCTACAGCTGGTACAGCGCTAAGTTCATCTTTGGAATAAACTCCGTGGAAATTTTTTACTTGTTATAGTTTATCAAGTATATCAAAGTTATTTAGCGGGGTGGCCGTGTTCCCGGCAATGTTAGTCCTCGTCCTCCTATTCCTAGCAGATTTGGCAGTATACTTCCTGCTAGTCCCGCTAAAAGTAAAGGAAGAAATCCTCCTTGTTTCATCTGCCGGCGTTTCGTTGTTTTCTTTTTTTCCGTTGCTGTTTTTCTTCGTTGTGACATTATATTTATCGGTCACATAAAATTAAGCTTTAGACTATTTTCTTTATACCATGTCCTTCAACTGCTTTTTTCGTTGCGTCTGATATTGCTCCAGACGCTGCTGCTAGTCCTAATGTACCTAACACCGGTAAAAGTTTAGGTAATAACGTGCTAGCTAGTACAGATAGTGCTGGACCAAAGAAACCACCTTGTTTTGACATCGCTGTTATTTGTGCGGCACTTAAATTTAAAACAAAAGGTTTTTTTTACGACAGTACCTGTTTACTTGATTTTTTGTCAGCATTAATTTTGTTAAAATACCCTTGGAAATGTCAGGGTTGATTTTTAATGATACCTGTCTCTGCTTTGCAACAGCAGCTGTTAATTTTTTAACTTGACCATCAGTCAAATATATTTCTTTTACAATATATTTTGTCATCTTATATAGCGATTGCAGATTAAACTTGGACTGCCATTTTACCTCCAACGGAATCTATCGTAACAAATCTGTCGCTGATCACTTACGCGTACAGGTACAACTGCGCTGCTGCAACTTCTCCTAATGTCCAGGTAATTTCAATATCAGCTGTTGAGTCAACTGCTCGCTCGCTATGTTTACTAACATCAAAATAAAATATTGGATAAAGTGTACGAAACTCCTCTACTGATATTTGAGATCCATCTTCAACATCCTGATATTTTTTACTGCGTCGTGCAAATACATGTACGGTCGAGTATTTTTATTAGCATCATCTGCAAAATTGCATTCTATCGCTCGTTCTGGATATTGCTTCGAATTTAGTCTAGCATATATTCGTCTAACATCAGCGTTATCAAATATTGCATTATTTTGTTGTTGGTTACCACGTCGGGCTTGCTGTTGAAATACAACAAACAATTGTCTCGGCAGTTGTTCGCTTGATGTTGTTGTGACTCGCCATGTGTAGTCAGTAGTATTTGGAACTGCTGTTTGATATATTTTATGTTGCTGAAAATAAATTTTGTTTGTATGTTTATCGAGTATACTATTTAATTCTGACATTTTATCGATTGACGGAGTTATTCGTGGCATCCAAAGCGCAAGTTTGTTTATGATAAATTGTACATCAGCTCCGCCTGACCTAAACAAGCAGTCGTTTTGTTCTGCTCGATCTAAAATAAGTGTATGTTAACTCCACGAAATACTTTATCATAATCGCGACAAAAGCCAAATATTGTACTTAATGGCAGCATCATTATAATTTGACGTGATCCTGCTGCAAGTGCCTTTCTCTTAGCATAACCTTCATTGTAACGCGGATTTTTACGTTAATTGCTTTATTAACTAAATCTAACATTGCAACACCGTCTGCGGCTGCTCCTGGTGGTGTCATACCAAAATTATTACAAGCAGCAATAAGTGAGACTCTTGTAGCATCTACATCAGCGCCTGCAGCTGGTGGGGCTATACCAAAATTAGCAGCATTAGCGATAAGAAAATCTCTTACAATTGGAAAATCTGCAGCGGCATTAGCTCCGTGTACTAAAACACCTTTGGAGAGAAGTTCATTTGGTACGGCTAAACCACCAGTTCCAGTATCTTTAAACCATATCATGTTCGTTGCAGTTGATCTCGAGTAATCATCGGAAAACGAAATAATATTTAAGATTGTACTTGAAACTTGTAAGTGACTTGAAATATCTTCTACAGTTTGATTAGCTAGTTGATATCGAGCACTTTTGAATAAACACCAGCCATTATTTATAAGAGCTACTTCTGTTCCAGCTGCAATTGCAACTGGCAGATTGGCTACTGTCATAATCTGACCGCGAACTTCTAACATTGCCTTATGTGGCAGCAGAAATACATCTTCGTCTCGAGTATTAAATGTTCTAACACCAGCTTTATTTGGTTCATTAGAATTTTCATCGAGATACTCAACATACTCAAATTCTGTCACAGTGTCATCGGTGTCATAAGTTTCTGCTAAATCGAGATAATTTTTAACAGACATTTTTTTATTTATTAGATTATATAAAATTTTATTGCGGCGCCGTTACTTTAGATATTACTTTTTGTATAATCTGCTCGCCCTTTGGTGATAAAAGTTTTTTTGTTGTTGTTATCATAGCGCGTTGAGTTTCTTTTGTTGGAGCGATTTCTGATATAGCTTGTTTTATCTCAGATGCAGACGGTGCGCTGTTTATTTTATCAGCTATTTTTTGTCCCACCGCAGTCCCAGCGGCAGATGCAGCTCCAGTTGCAAAAGCTTTACCTGCGTCAAATGCAATTGGTGCAACTTTACGCGCGATTCCCGGAATATTTTCAATAACTTTAGTAAATATATTTCCAAAAAATCCTCCTACTATTTTTCTTCGATAATTTTTTTTTCTCTGTTTCATTATATCTGAGGTTGTATAATTTTTATTGTCGATCACAAAGTGATCGCGCGTAAGTGTAAATAATAAGTAACAACCTCGTTGTTCAGATCTAGCTGTCGTCCAGATTGATCTGTCAACTGCATATTTATTGATGATATTTGATTTTCAACATTTAACGGATAATATATAATATGACGCGGAGTAATTTGCATGAGAGAACCTGGTGGAACATCCGGCGAGAAACTATAAATCGTTTGTCCTTTACTGCCCTGGGCTGAATAAGATCCAGAAGCAATAGAGCAATTTACTAATATTGTATTTACGTCAGTTATATTTACCGACAGTTCACCGTCATATATAATAGGTTCATTAGGATCTAAATAATACGCTTTATGTTCAAATCCTATCAGTGGTGCGATACTTCTTGGTGGTATAAAACTAACTGACATATTTTTTATTGTCATTCTAGCTCGTAACGTGTTATAATTCGCAGCTAACTCGAAATTATCAGATTTTATCTTCTCTTTTTGCATAAGCTCTTTTATCGTCTTATTTAAATCAGTGATATTATAAGCTCCTTGTGGAATTTTAAATATTCTCCATTGCGTGTCTCTTATTGAAATAATTGCAATCTCATCATTGACACCAGTTTTCACGTTAGCCATAGCATTCCAACAAGTACAAGAAATTAATCCAATTTCATACTGTTTTTCAGTATCAAGTTGTATTGGCGGAATATAATTTACTGAAAAATTTGCGCTATCTTTTGCGGTTGTACTAGAGTCTAGCAATAATGTTGTTGACATTGTTATTTATTATATTTTTACAAAATCAACATTTACAAAACTGATATTTACAACATTAACATTTACAAAATTAAATCTCCGCGATTAAGTCGCGGTGTAAAGTTTCATACTCGTCAGATGTTAATAAATTTTCCGATCTTAGATGATCAAGTATATCAATAATTTCATTGTCAATTTCAACACTAACATTCCCAGCTTCTTTTGATGATATCAACAGCATTAATCTGCCTATCATTTCAACAGTTGATGTAAATATTTTTACACCAGTTCCAGTTTTTACTCTTGCAGATTCTCTATATTTTTTAACGCGATTTTCATCGACTGATTTAAATTTCCTTTGAAATTTCCACCCTTTACCATACTCTTTTTCTCTATAATCTAACGCTGCTATGTGAAAGGTATGAGCGATAACACCTTTCCTAATTATATCAAAGAGCGGAATTATATCTTCTTCTTTTTTAGTTGTTCTTAATTTGGCGTCAGCATTATTACTATTTATAATCATATCATTTAAATTATTAATAAGTTCATCGCATTTTTCTTTTGGCCAAGTTCTTATATTATCAATATCGTTTATATTATTATCTTTTAAAAAATCATTATATTCCTCATCTGTTATTTTATCATTTGCTTTTTTTCTATAAAAATTTATTTTTTCACCAATTTCCATAAACTTTACTGTTAACTCGCCGACTCTTTCTTGCTCTTTTTCAATTTCCTCAATTTTTTCTGATAATTTTCCTAATATAGTCCTAATTTCATGTGAAGTTAATTCTGCTAATCTTTTTTTCAAATAAAATCGGATTATTGATCAGCCGGTTTAGTTCAGCTTGTCTAGCGGCGGGATCAGCAATGTTCCTTACAAGTGCCTCAGCCAACATTCTTTTTTCCTCGTCAGATCTAGCAATAATTTTTGCAGCAGTCGCTTCTTGTTGTTCTTTAACTAATCCAACCAAACCTTTTTCCTGCAGTTGCTTAAGTTCTTCTTCTGATAGTGGTTTAGTTTCTGGTTGTTTTCCAAGAAGTGCTTCAGTAACTGGTTTGAGAATCGTAGCTGTTGTTTCTGCAGCAGTTACTTGTCCACGTCGTGCTTGCTGTACTTTTTGCTTAAATTCTGCTTGAGATTGAGCAAGTTTTTTTAGATCCTCTATATGTTTTCTATATTTTGCTCGTTTATCCATAATTATTATATATAAATTTTAAAAAAATTTAAAGATGTGGAAAACGCATTACTGCAAGTAAATGTCAATACAACAGCGAAACATTTTAGTCGGATCATTTGCAAGTTTATCAAATAAGAAAAAGTTATATTTATCCTTTGTAGCTTTATGATATAATTCGATAAATTTATCTTTTGTTACATCGCCACATTGCTCGTTCGCGATATTTCTAACGTCAACATTGTCCAGTCCCGTAAATAATATAAAACAACCAGTATTTCACCGAATAAATCTGTCAACATTATAAAAACCTTGAGCTAAATAAACAGAATTACATTTCTTATTTCGCGACAGTGAAAAATACGATCTTATTTTATTCATTTCTACATTGTCTAACGGAATATCGTCAAAAACTACTATCTTATGTTCATCCGAGTTAAGTTGATTAACTGGAACAAGATCTTCTGGTTGTCTGATTATAAAAAAAATCTTCACCAGCCTCGAGATCATCACGAAGTTTGTCATTATATTTGCTTAGTAGCTCGTACTTATCTTGCTGCGGATTAATTGTATAAATATAAACTCGATCGTAGTTAAAATTATCGCCGAGAAGCAAGTTCATAAGCAAATTTGTTTTTCCCGATCCAGTTCGCCCAACAATAAGATAATGACAATCTGGAAGTTCATTGTTATGTTTATGTTTCACCAACCGTTCTGTATCAAAGTTTAATATCGACAATTTTGCCATCGTTGTTATATAATTTTATATAATATAATTTATATAATATGAGCTACTATACAAAATTTGGAACATTATTAATAGATTCATCGACTGAAGGTTATCAAGGTGACTTATCTAAGTATGCAACTCTTGATCAGCTCAAAAATGAAATCGATAATTTATTAAATGTCACAAGTGTGGATCAAAATGAAGTCGTTGTTTTCCAGGATAAACAAGGACGATTAAAGACGAGTAATGTACAACTGTCAGATGTACTTGTGCGAATTCCCGCCGCGGTTGTTAATAATATTGTTACTTTTACTAATCAAGGTAAGATAAAAGATTCCGGTAACTCGGTTAACGATTATGTTAAAAAAGCTGGTGATTCATTCACGGATAACATTATCATGAACCGAAATAAAATTATAGGCCTTGGAAACCTAACCGCAGATGCGGACACCGCAACAAAGAAATATGTCGACGATCAAGAATCTAAGTACGTATTGGCCAACGGTGGTATAATGCGTGCATTTTTCAACATGAACAATAACGGCATTAATAATCTTAGAACACCGGAATCTGATTTTGATGCTGCAACGAAAAAGTATGTTTATGAGAAGGAAATTCCAATAACAACTTCGCTAAAAACAATCAATGATGAAATGACTACACTCAATGCTACTTTTTCTAGACATGTAGAAACGTTTTTAAATTTTCGTAGAAACATAAACAAACCCTTTAAAGAATTTTTTGGGGAACAACCAACCGTTGACATAAAACTAGCCGACGTTAACACGAAACTCAACGACATTGTCAGTGGAATACCTAATATTGTTCAAAAAACTAATCTGATTAAAATTCCACACGGACAAATTAAAAATATCGTGTACACAGTAGCATCAGGATTAGCAACATGGTCACAGCAAAATAACACTATCAAACATACCGCAGAAGTTACTGGTGTGTATAGACTGTCTATCTTTAGCTCTGCAAAGTTTAAAATTTATACTACAACATTTCCGTGGCGTCATTCAACCGATGCTTTCTCTGGAGTTGTATCTATAGTGTTAAATAAAGATGCTGAAGAAATATTTTTACTGGAAGCAGATGATCAAACAATAACCGCAACGTCTTACTGGTGGTGTTTGGAATTTGTAGCTGAAACACCACAAATAATTACTTAATCAAACCTAGGGACCAGCATTGTTGTAAACTAATATTATATAATTAAAAAATATATATTTGATTTCAATCATATTTCAAAAGAAATTCCAAAACAAGATGTTGACGCGCTAATGCAATATTACAAATTTTATCATAAAAAACTTTGGTGCGTGAAAAAATGTTACAAATACTATACCAAAATACTTCGAGTAATATCATATTTACCGTTGTTATTGACCGGATCTGGTATAATTTCGAGTGGTGCATCATTAAACCGGTTTTTGTTAATAATATCAGGCATTGGTGTTTCTCTTACAACTGCGTGTAAAAAGATTGAACCTCGACTTGTAACCAAAAAAAATTCCTGCAAAACAGCTAGTATAACTTAAAAAAATTACTTGATCAGATACGATCTTACTTGCGGGGTATAAAATATGATATGGATGATTTAATACGTGAGTTTCGTATTATTGACAGTATGTTAACAGATATTCTACCAATGAGAGTCGGTAGATATGAAAAAGATTATCAAAAAAAGTATGAAAAAAATAATGTTTGAAAATTTTCACTTACCTTTTCGCCTGGTGAAATGTCCTCTTGAAAGTGCAGCAGTACAATGAACACTACGAAAATTCTGACCGCTTTATATACTGCTATAACACCCACGCAAGATGAATCACATGATTATGGGTCATTCTGAAAAATCCCATAATCTGCATCTTTTATGTCTCTCCCATCTTCTGCATGTTTTATGTACTATGATTATGAGTCATTCTGGAAAATCACATCTTCTGCATGTTTCATGATACTCTAGGAAATCACATCTTCTGCATGTTTTATATACTATGATTATGAGTCATTCTGGAAAATCACATCTTCTGCATGTTTTATGATACTGTGATTAAACTCATATAAGGCAGTACTGAAACAGGTGTGATTTATCGATTTCATATAAGGCCTGGCTGATGTACAGTATTATTGATTTTCAGGCTTGTATATGAGGCAACATCTGTTACAAACAAAATCCGGTAGATTTATTTTATAGTCTTTTGGAAGGCTGGTTGGGCAATTTATATTTTTTTATAGCACATTTTATTTGTTTAATAATCAAACAGATAACAGATCTTTGATAGAATTATTTTGTTTTGCCTCGCTGTAAAAGTGATTGTAGTAGTAGAGGAAAAGGCTGGGGGGATGGGCTCATTTAATCTCAAAATATATTTGAGCTAGAACCAGTTTTTTAATTTTGGGAAAATCGTTTTCTGGGTGGAATTTTGGTTCCCGAGAGAGTAAATTTATATTTGTTCTGAGAGTGGGGAGGGGTCTCTGAGCCAGAACCAGCCTTTTCCTATACTACTGCTACGCTATACACTCTGCGATGCAGTCGTCTTCTACTTCTGTTTTGGATGTCAGTTTCATCCAAACGATGTAAACTGTCCCTAAGTTGTGATCTTGGTACCTGTTTGAAATGGATATTACAATGTACATGCTGGGTATACCAAAACTATTGACAAAGATAGTAGAACTAATGTAAGAAAGAACAGTGATATTTCTTTTAAATATTTAATATGTTGGAACAATGTGTTGTGAGACAAAAATTACCAACAACTAATCATTTAGATGTCGTCGAAAGAATTTTAATTTTAATCAATATCTAGTTACAGGACAGTATTATTTATCAATTTATCAAATGAACATTTAACAATAATTTTAATTTTAATTCCAGAACGTAATGTGTGAACATATTCATTCAGTTTAATCACATATTCAGGTTCTCCACTTTTTGTGCAAGATATGTGCAGAGAAAGCATCGTCTGAGTTGTATATTTTGGATATCACAACAATGCTTTCTTTGCTGGTGGAGAGACGATGCTGAGCATTTGCCACAAAAGATTAATCAGTGAAAACACAATAAAATGACACAAACACTTGTGACAGACCGTAAGCACTCACTTTAAACATTGTTTCTATTAGAATATTAAATACAAATATGTATTTTAGATCAATTCATTTGAAACCAATTATGTATTAACTATCGTTGAGACATTTAATTACATTGACCCCACATTATACGCCAAAGACAATTCGAAAGTAGACTGCATAGCACACTTCCATATGGGAAAATACTATTGCAAAAGCCTTTGTAGAAATGCTTCAGCACCGTGATTTCATCAATTTCTAAGAAACATCAATACATTGGGAACACAACCCGCGAGTGTTTTTTTTTTTTTGTTTGTTAACTTTCTGATATTAGCAATGCTTTTGAGAACGATATTTAAAGCAATATAATGTACGTTTTGTGACAAGTACAATTTAAACCGTTCCGTTTAAATTGCCTTTACAGTAATTTCTTACTTTTATCATCACTGCATGCTTTGTGGATGAAAGAAAATGGCCTATCAGATTGAAAATCTGTGTATCCATGTCTGGTGGGCAAAGCTCAAAGAATCATGGTTTATTGGTTAGGTAAACAGATATGCAGACCTAAGATATCTGATTGCTGAACAATATCAACCATTTGCACAAGAAGATATCATCCATGATGCAATGTAAAATTTCATTTTAAAACTTGATGGTTAGAAAACCCTATCTTATTCTTTGATTTTCAAGAATGCAAGTAAATGATATTAATGATTCATCATCCCACACTGGTTGCCCAGTGGGACTGTTTACTGGAAATCACGTTGTTGCCCTACTTGGAAATCTAGTTGCCTATGATATTAGCAGTGGAACTTGGTTTTCATCTGAAGATTGTCTTAATGATCACCCATTATACTTCATTACTATTCAACAGAGTGATGGCCTTTGATGATTTAAAGCTGTAGAGAACAACCTTGTACATTGTGCTCTATTACCTCCTGAGAATAAACTAGGCTTATAGTTTAAAAATATTTTGATATTTTGTAGATGTTATGTTCGTCATCTCAAGAATTTGTTAAACTATAATGATTTTTCACAAGAACGTCAGACATTTTTAACTTAGTTACGGAGAAAAAGTTCCAGTGATCTTTAAATCAAAGCAGACATCATCAAAGAATAAATACAATGAATAAATCAAATTATGAACATTATAAGACTGGTAAATTGGAAAAGAATACGTTTTCATAAGTAAGATCGTAAGTGGTATTTTTCAACTAATTATTTCAACTAAATGTGCAATGGGTCCCTAGGTCTTAAGAGGTTAGAGAAAGTCCTTATCTGTTAAAGGTGTTGTCTGAAACTGTCGGGCTAATCCAAAATAATTCTGAAATTGTGTAGCTCTTACCATCCAACACTGTCACAAAAAATGGTATATTTGGAATTAATCAAGCTTGCCCACCATGTGTGAGAGACATCATCTACATTTAAGATGGTACAGTCAAACAGGTGTATAAAGGACAGTAAAAAAGCACAGGTCCCAAAACGTCCCTTTTAAATTGGTGTCCTTTATTGACAGGACTGACACTGATGGTGTATTTTCATATACTATATGCCTGTTTACGTATTTCTTAATATATAATTCTGAAGGTACTTTTACGATGACAGACCGAGAGACTTTTCGATGAAAATATATCCAACAAGTGAATAATGCTGAACAATTTTATGTTATAATTAACAAAAGAAACCTTCAATATCTTCCTGTCAAAGATTCTTTACAGTTACCAAAACAATCTCTTACAATGAATTTGTATTAAATTTTGCTTAATTATAACATTCTTTCATTTGAAAATAACAATTTCAGTCAGATTGTTTTTACACGAAATATATCTTTTAATAAGAATGTAATTTTGTTTGGTCCAACAGTTGCGCATGGTAGTTAGCGCTGTTAGAGAGAGAGGCCTAACAAATGAGATTATTTGAAAATATTCAGATTTAATTCTTAATTTCAATTATAATCTATTGGTATGTCGAGAAAAGTTACATGGAGGCTATATACCTAATCTGAAAAAGTATTACGTTGCGGCCATAAATTTTAATCTGCAAACAACTTTTTGCGTAAGTTTTTAATCAAATTCAGTAATTAAAGCTTGGGGTCTAAATAAGACAACATAAGCTGAAAAAGCAAGATATGAGAATCTCCTTTCCTTGACAGTATGCCTGGTGAATAACTTTTTTATACAATTACAGCGTGACCACCATACGATTTGATATTCAATTATCACTATTAGCTTTAATAAAATGTACTTGGAACCTTTATTTTAGCTTTGCATATTTTCTGTTTAAAAATTAATTTAGGATTTTTTAGGTTCTAAATGACCAAGATACTAAGTCTCTTAACTTTTAAAGCAATGTAAAACGTCCTTTGGAAATTGATCTGGGGAACTAAATGTCGTGGCTTAATTTATTCCATCCAGGTAGAGTAAGGAACATCATTTCCCATCCAAGCTTAAGTAAACCCAAAGGATGAATATGACAAGTGACATTGAAAGCAATTCCTTCTTTGTCATTGTTTTAGATAAATAAATTTTAAACATCAAACACATGAAATAGTTTACTATAGAGTACCCATATGTCAGTGGCTATTCTAAGTGTTATAAAAATGTAATCAAAACCATATTAAATAATAACACAAACCTTGATATTTCTACGATACAAGGTCTGTCTTATCCTTGCTTCACCACAATGTGGGAATTCTCTTAGCATTTTATTAACGGAGAAGTCAAGCGTTTCATCATTGACATCCGAGAAGTCAAATCTACTGAGGTTGTATTGTCTCATTCTTCGATATATAGTAGTGTCTGAAACAGACAATGTGTTGCTTATGTCCATAACTGTAAATCCTGTCTCGAGAAGCCCTTCAATAGTAATTTTTGGTATGCTAAATTCATGGCGGCCGAGGTGATTGCTGATGGTCAGACCTATTGACTAGGCCCAAACATTGAAAGTCATACAATGATAGCTTGCACACAATATCGGGCGAGATTTTCTGTTCTTCAAATATCCCAATGTAAGAATCTAAATTCACTTGTTTGAGAACACGAGACATAAAGTCTGTCATTTTAGCCCATTTCACTGCAGTGACTACAAAAATTAATCGGCGTAGTAAGACAATATATTCCCCTTAGGTTTCTTGGCGCGGTTGCGACAGTTCTGTCTTTGCTCATCATCGTAAAGAAGTTTGAACCGAATATAAGGAAGTTTCGACCGAATATAAGATTATTCTGTTTTACTACATGATATAAGGATGATAGCACCACATATAAGGACATGTGCACGTCATATAAGGACGAAAGTACATCATATAAAGAAGTTTGCACATCATATAAGGACGAAAGTACATCATATAAAGACGTTTGCACATCATATAAGGACGAAAGTATATAATATAAAGAAGTTTGCACATCATATAAGGACAAAAGCACAGCATATAAAGAAGTTTGCACATCA
>JAECUM010011317.1:0-12477 GCA_016617855.1 Megalonaias nervosa | reverse complement strand
AGAGAGAGAGAGAGAGAGAGAGGGGGGGGGGGGAGAGGCATACACACGCACGCACACACAAACACACACCGAGATTTGTCTTTCTGTCTTTCTGTGTGTCCCGCTTGCCAGACAATAGTTCGCGAGTTCGAAACTCATGACGGCATCCCAATCTTTTAAAAAAACTCTTTTGCATTTTTGGTTGCAATTTTCTTTTAAACTCTCTCATTTCAATATTTAATTTTTTAAAATACTTTCTTATTTTTATGTTGATACATTAGGTCCTGAGTTCGAAACTAGGGTGGGCAATTTTTTAAAATACTATGTTTGTATATTTAGTTCAAACTTTCTTATAAACTCTCTCATCCCAATTTATTTCTGACTCTTTTTTATTCCGTTCTAGGACGGGCAATTAACCTAGATCTTATTTATTATTTGAAAACATTTCACTAATTAATTATCCTTAGTGATCTTCGCTGCTGCTACTATATTTACTAAGTGTTTCGATGGCATCGCTGGCATGTTCTTTCCTCGTTTCACTATCCACATTCTGTGGTCTAATCTACCTCTGCGACTTTTCTTACACCATATCATTCAATGACTTTTCTGTTTTTTTCTTTATTACAAGCTTGACAAAGTTGACGTCGTTGTTGTTCCAGTCAAATTCCTAAATTGATTAATTTCTCAAAAAGCTAAGGACACGTATTTGCAAAAATCATGCATCTTTTGAGCCTCTTTAACAAATCTGTATGATTCGTTTGGGCGAAATACTTGCTTAACGTTTCTGTGACGTTACAAACACACCGTTGTTCAGAAAATATGATTCCCGCATAAATAATTTCAAAATATAATACAAAATATTTAATATATTTCACAATAATTCTCTGATATAATGTATACCAACGTAACAGGAAATAATATCTGCGAAATATATTAAACAGCAATATAGCCACTATCATTATATAATATTATCACAAGGAGAAAACATTTTCTAATATAATACAGTATAGTTACAGTCAACAATAATATATTCTGCTAGCTATATAGTCTCACATGAGAAAACAATCTCCACCTAATATATTGTATGCATTATAGTTGTCATCAATAATAATAATAGTGATCGGTTGTATTAGGGCGCCTCATAGTAACTTCGGTTGGGGCGCCGCGGGGAAGTTTAAGCTAGTAGAGTTTACTTTGCAAAACCGTTTACGCGACCAGAGGGTACAATCATTTACACTAGCTGCTTTTGCTGCTCAAAATCGTTCACGCAAGCAGTGTCCAGTTTGTGAACGAAGAACTTAGCTTACTTTGCAAAATCGTTTACGCGACCAAAGGTTACAAAACGACACCTCATACACAAAGACAGAATTGTTTGTACCTGCGTTGCCTGTGTTGTTGTTAATGCCGCCGTGTGTTTCCAAAGAATTAGTAAGTGCATAATTGTGTTTCCTAAGAAGCAGTAGCTGTATTTAAAAAAATAAAACAAGAGAAAAAATAAAATTAGTAATATCTGTATGTTTTACGCTAGCAGATTTGCTTACCAAAATCGTTCCCGCTGGCTTTATACTTATTGTTTATTGCCTAAATTTTAACCATAACTAATTCAGTCCGTGTGACCAGTAGGTAAAATTGTTTAAAAAGTAATTTGATAAAGAAGGCGTTGACCTAAAATCAGTTACCGCAATCTGAAACCTCCGTTGTGATACTTCTACTTATCTTTGTCTTAGCAAAATCAAATTCAGCTGTTGTTCTTTGTGTTTCTATTTTTTTAAAATTAAAGAATTGGGTTTTCATTGAATCGTTCAGTCTTCTTTCATGTAATTTGATTGTTTCTCTTTTCTTTTCCTTAGTTTTCGTGTAATGTACATTTAGTGAAAGTCCACGCACACTGTTTGAGTCTGCATGAAAGTGCATGAAGTGTGAACGGGTGCTGGCAGAGCACAAGTAATACACTTTGCCTCTAGCGAAGGCAGATGCCTGATAACTCAATAGAAAATAGTTTTAATTCTTGAATTCATGTCACAACAATAAAACTAGATATCTTATAACTTTGCATGAAAGATAAGCACTACACTATAAATTTGCATGAAATTAAAGTACGGAATATTTAAAAATTTTTCATTATACAAACTATCACTATCAACCGAAAGGAACTACTTTTCAAATATGGCGAATGTGTAAACTTGTGGTTAAGTCACCGAGGAAAGTATAACTCGGATTGCAGTAGTTTTTATTCGCTCCAGTAATTGTATATTTATAGATTTTCTTTTTGTTTACAGAATATTTGCAGTCAACAATGAGTTAATTAGTGTACTATTGTAACACAAAAAAGACAGTAGAAAACACATCTGACACGGATCTAATGAATGAGTCACAGAAAAGCTATGAGAATGTTAAAAGTTCATCCGTCGTATCCATTAGTCATGAAACTTTTGTGATAGACTTCTTCAGGAGGCAAATATTGAAGGATATCAACTTAAAAAATTGTGGTACGTATTTTGCTCATTTTCTGTATTAAGTAGAAATAAGTATTGAGGATTTTCTTATAGTCATTCGGATAGCCACCCACCCCTTGCTGATGTTGTGTAAACAATGACACCCATCTGGTTTATTTCACACCATTATTTAAATTCGTAACAAATAGTTCCATGCTTTATTCTATTATACGATTATAAATTATGGATTCTTATGTGGTGGGCCTTTGACTAAGTTGCTGTTTGATTTATCTGATATCAGTGGAGGCAGTTAATGCAGTATCATGCTTGCTAAAATGGGGTTATTGAAAATTTGTATCTGACGATTTGTTTTTAGTCTTGTTATTGCTATAAAAGTGTTATGCTATTGTTCCAAGAATGTAGTAGACATGACGGAGTGCCTTAGAATAAATAAGCTTGTGCGCTCACACCAGGAAGTAGTCCTACAATGTAAGAAGTATCACAAGTTATTTATGTTTTAGTGCTACATCTTACTACCCAAATAATGGCCTTGTATAGCATGTTCCGATATCGGTTGAGTAGTCAAAGTTTCAGGAACATCTCACACACTTGGCAGCCCATATATCAACACTCGTCCACAAATTGATATGTAATTAATATACTTAACTGTGCTGTTTTTATCCTGGTGGAATCAAAATCTGACACTAGCAGATGGATGTATTTTCATGTTCAGTTGACATACATTTGAATTTGTTGAAATGCAACAGTAGTCGAGGTATGCCGAAGTAGGTTCATGTGGGGGATGTTTCTTGAACGAAATGAAAGATTGCTTACAGTTCCAATCGCTTTTATCACTTTCCGGCCAACTGAAATGTAGACCAATGAAACTTGAAAACAGGTCCATTTCTTTTGTGAGAATTTGAATTTATTAGAGAAAAGACATCAGAGTAAGTAAAGTCTGACTAAAACACTATGACTTTACTTTGTAGAAAAAAAGCATCGTTATTGGTTTCCAGTTGTGTGAGATATTCCTGAACATTTGACCTGAAAATGTTAGTCGACATCAAAACAGGCCACACAGCGCTGTTAGTTAGGCAGTAAGACCCAGATGCCCAAAAGATAAATATCAGCGTCAAGGTCTTACATGTATGACTAACCAGGAAGTGAATAATTCTGTTTTTTCACCACTTGCTTTCTACCTCCAATATTGCAGATGAGGGGTGTTACCATCATAAACTGCACCAATAGTTTAAGCCAACATCAGACATCTTGTACTCTGCCATTAATTTTGAATATTGAAACATCAAGGCTCATGTAAAGAATGCACAATTGTTGCTCATTTCATTCATTGATTTATAATTTCTAACTTGATTGCCATCACATGACCTTAACATTATCATCTTCTCATTTTAAACCTACTGAAAATTCTATGATAATACAGCATCCATATTTGTGTAGGTGAGTATTTGGTGTTCAGACAACAGGAACAATGAAGTTCATAGTGTTTCATAAGCTCTGGGTAATTCAGTAAAAAAATTTTAATGTTGAGAAGTAAGAGCATATAATTTTCACCTTTATTTTACTTTTTGTGGAAATATTAGAATTAGATATTGAGTACCATCGATGGCGATGACAAAGTGTTTACATTCTTTATATGTGTAGGGATTGAGAGTGCGATAGCTCCTCATTTACATTTTAATTTTTAAAATCAATAGTTAGTACAAAGCTGCTAAGGGTTTTGGCAGAAACTATGATATATTCAAGATTTCCTACAATTTTACTTTGGAAATGTACTGTACCAAATACGCTTTTTAAAAAAAACAGTCGCTTTCAGATTTCAAATTTTTATAAAAGTAGCTTGCCAAGGCATAATTGAAATAATTCATGATTTATTTAAATGTTCAAAAAAAAAAAAAGCACACAGGTGACATGTGCTGGAGACTGCAGAGTTGGAGGGGTTAAGATAATTTCCTTTTGTTAAAAACTCAGCAAAGTGGAACTGTTGAAAAGAAACTTTTATACAAGATACAAATGAAAGAAAAATGTATATCAAAACCATTTGCAGACATAGATTGTAGAAAATGTTTTATTCTTCAAAGTAAGTATTGTATTCCTTGGGTACAAATTGAGGAGGGGGCCCCGAGTGGCCGATTGGTCAAAAGCGCTCTCCGTTACGGATCACAGCCATCTCACCTCTGTCTGCGTTGGTTCGAGTCTAAGATTCGGCGAATGTAGATATGTGAGAAAGCTTGCCAGTAGCTTCTCATGGGTCGGTGGTTCTTTCCGCGGATTTCCCGGTTTCTTCCTCCACCATTAATACTGGCCGCCATGTATAGCCTATGGTGTGCTGAAAAATGACGTTAAGCCCCACAACAACAACAACAACAAATTGAGGAGTGCCGTATTTCAATGGGCTGTAAATTATCTGGTGTCCTGTTCATGTTTCATAATGTATTCCTTGAACAATGATGTGAAAACTTTAGCAGTTGTCAATAAGGCTGCAATGTTGAATAGCTAGGTTTAGTATTGTCCCTAGAAACATATACAAAATTGGTGTCCTTGTAAACCAACATGCTCATGGCTGTCAATAATGCAGGAAGCACCCATTCCAATTAAATGAGCACATCTCAGCATAACCTGACAGTTCAGTAAGACTTATCAGTTGATTCTTTTCTTAAAATATGGATGATTTTATTATTGACCAGGGCATTGGTAAGAAAAAGTTAAAACTTTATCAGAATTGGTTCTGCAGCATGTGCATCATATATACATCAATTTCACTTACTGATTTTACACACACACCCCAAAAAATTTTTAAACTACGTTATTTGCCTTTGAAGAACCAGTTTGTTAACAGAACCTTTGATGAGCAACATTTTTATTTTAAAGACAGGCCCTTTTGGGTTTGTAAGCCACTGCTGTCCTATATGTGTGTTTAATCAACAATCTTGAATGTGCATGATTTTGAGAAATACCAGTTAGAGAACACAGCATTGAGTTCTGTCAGTTTCCTTGATACAGTTTTTTTGAGTCAACTTGTGATTTAACTATAATGATGTCGCTTGATTTACTTGTCGCAATTGTTGCTTGTCATTGTGACAAATGTAAAAATATGGATAAGAAAAATATAAAGTAGATGTGTATTTGTAGATAATTTACATGTTTATATCTATAATTTACATGTTTATTTCTAATGATACTGCACATCAGAGTTGTAATTTTCGGTTTCTGATTGTTAAAAAAAAGATTATTGCAGGATCGTTCGATTGAGTGTGTCTAGTATTTGATTGGAAATTAGTATTTAGGTTTTGGCACATAACTTGGGTACATCAAGTTGAGTGTTCCCATATGGTCATTGTACATTCTACAAAAGCATTGTATCGGCATGCACAGGCAGTATGACTGGTTGCATTAAATTAATTTATTAAGGGTATGTACAGTACACACATCAGATTACGGAAAATTGATGCTCCACAGTGGAAATTAATTCATCCTTGCTGTAATGGAAATTGGAGTTGGGCTTGTGGAGTTTGATTCAGGGCTTGTGATATTTTGTAAGTCACCAGCCCTGGGCCTGTATATAAATAAATTTTTCTTTGAGCTCTGCTGTTTATTCAGTTATTAAAACAAATGAGAGAAATGCTATGATATTGTTTTGTCATTCTCCATTTCATTATTAATTATTTGATTAACTTGTTCTGACACTGTGAATTATACATGGCACTTAAAAAAAACAAAAAAACAAGCTGTAATTCA
Organism: Megalonaias nervosa; assembly: GCA_016617855.1. NCBI lineage: Eukaryota > Metazoa > Mollusca > Bivalvia > Unionida > Unionidae > Megalonaias > Megalonaias nervosa. The sequence continues at coordinate 6,307 of JAECUM010011317.1, read as the reverse complement.
GCCTTTTTATAGTTGTTCCACACCAAATGTACATGTCCTGTGACACATCAGTGCACAAAGAAAAATATTTTCAGACACAGGCCCAGGGTTGGTGACTTAAAAAAACCCTCACAAGCCGTGATTAAAATTCCCGAAGTCCGGACTCCAATTTCCACATGCCCAAAATTTCCCCTTTTTTAATATTGTCACACAACACTGTATTAACTTCATTTCGAATATCAATATGCTGATATGTTGTTTGCAGTAAGTGCTAACAATTGATAGCACCCCCCATCTTTTTTTGTTGTTGGCGTGTTTCACAGAGTAAAAATCTCCATCAACCAGAAGTTCTGAAATTTATTTTTGTAAGGCTTTGCTGATAGCTACTTGCATCCTATATCAGCTTCAAAAATCAGTCACACTTGAACACTATTCCGACAACTGATATGTTCATGCTTTGCATTCTATATATGCAGTATTATCCAACTTTAAATAAACATTGCCACTGTTCACAAACTTGTCACAAATATAATAAATATGGCTTAAACATTATTATTCAAGTCAGTGATATGTAATAACATTTGTTCTGGTACATGCAACTAGCATTTCTTTGATTTACCTATATTAGGTTGTTCTGCTTCCTTTTACCTATGCAAATTAACACAATGGGCTCACCCATTGCAGTCTTCAAACACATCTTACTAGCTATTGTCTGCCAATTATGAAATATGTGAAAGGTATATATCTGACCTCTCTTCCTTTAATTGCCGCTGTTTAAACTGCCCAAGGGTTTTGCATCAGCTCCAATCATGACTGTTTACTGTTTATACATGCTACATGTAATGGGCATATACTGAAAGTGGTGTTTTTTCTTTTTCTTTTTGAAGATTACCGAACATTGTGTTTTCTCAAAACAACCGTATCAGGGGGGTTGGGAGTACAAAATCATATTTTTAGCATGACATACCATGCTTCAATTTGATTAAAATCAGATCTCAACTTCACGTAGGACATTGGTAGTCTGATTTAGATTGCGTCATGTTATGGCAGATTTGTCAGCATCTTGTAAATACATTTACACATTTCGTCAGTGTGATCAAAGTTTTCTCTGGCAAATTAGATATTTTTTTTTAGACAAGCCCAACGTGCACGTCATTTAAAATACAGGATGGACCCATCTAAAATCAGCGGAGCCCCAGGTGTTGGGCAATCAGATTTTGTTTTAGCACTGCATATTTTTTCAAGAACTAGACTGTTTTTTGGTTACAGTTGTTAGTCTTAAAGTTTGTCTTCATTTTTCAAAGTTATTGTTGCCACATGTCTCGGGTAATTATTAATTTTAAGAAATTTAAGCTGTTATGATATAAACATTATTATTATTATATCTGAGTAAAAGGACAAATACAATAAATAAATAAATAAAACCTGTTTTACATGAATGTCTTATGTGTTTGTGATTAAAATGTGCTTTTTTGTTGTTGTTTGTTTAATGCTTTTAATAATTTGTTGAAAGGGGCCTTGAAAAAAAAATATGGAAATTACAAGGAAACTTAGACAAATTAATTATTAGTATAGCAAGCTTTTGCATGAAATGTCATTTATTGATAAAGAACATCAAAGTCATTGTATAATGCAGAACATAATTTTACATTATGTAAATTTGTGTATGTATGTATATATACACCACTCCCTTGATAACTCGCGAACCCACTTATAACATGGGGTCAGACGTGGATACCAATTTTTAAACCAGAAAATACAAAAAAAAACCCCAACTGATCCCTGTTGGTTGAACTTGAAGAAAATTGGTAACGGAAACTTGATATATCGCTCATTTTATCGTCGAAAACGGTAGATAGGACCTGGAAATTTAATCAACATTATGAAATAACGACTTTTAATAAGAAGTCATATAATTTGTTACATTTTCTTTTCAAATGACATTCTTAGTAAACCTGGAAAAGGAAGATTATATGCAGTTGTCATTTCAATGGATGATCTTTAAACAACTCTTTCTAAATCACCAGCCACATTGGCAGGTTGAAAAAATGGCATAATATTTGTTTTTTAAAATTTAATTCCATATATCATTAACCTCCATAAAGGAATATATGTACACAGTTTTTGTCAGTGATAGATAAGAGACTAACTATTTAATGTTCAGATGAAGATGTGATATTTTTCATAGATTGTTGTTGGTATGATGTTGATATTGTTATGTTTTGTTGATTAATGATATGATGATGATGATATTATAAAATATAGGTGATAGAGACTGAGAAAGTACTTCATTGTTGATGGTTGTCATTAGATACACGAGTACATAAATGTTTCTTGATATTCTAGTTTTTCTATACTTTATTCCACCATGTTGTTTGTGGACTTGTTCCTCTGGGGGATACCTGGATGTAATGTGTTAACGTCACAACATCATTTTCTGAAGTGGCCATTGATCCATGATGCATATACATTGTGCAGCAGTATGAAACAGTATCACAGTGATCATAAGGTTGTTTTACCATAGTTTATGAATCCTGTCCTAGTAAAAGATACATAGCAAGCGAAACAGTTGCAAGCTGATCTAGGCATGGCAGGCATATTGTACAGGGCTTGAAATTGATGCCAGCAAGCTAGCATTTTGTTAGTTACAATTCTTACATGCCAGCAAAGTGCTAGCATTATTTTTTATTTTGATATGATACTTGTTAGTGAACATTGAAAATAGCTGGAATAGTTGATTGACAGTGTGCATGCCTAAAATGAGGTGGTTTTGAGGCATTGATTTTGATTCATTTTTATTTCCTTTTGCTGTTCCTTGTTTTCCACACATACTGTCCTGCCTTCCACCAATCCACAGGATTACATATTTTAAAAAAAAAATACTGAGGGTTAATTGCACATAAGCACAATTGTGGCTTTAATTTGTACCAAGAGAAGCTATGTAGCAGCAATGACAAAGGCAAAAACCTTGCCAACTCCTTAAGGGCTGTCCAAACCAAAAGTTATCCTTGACCATGACAAAAGACAAAAGTCAAAGATGTTGCATGAACTCCCCAAAAAGGCACACAAAACAAAGGCAATAAAGGGAAATATGCACAGTATGCAAAGGTCAGAATTCCTGTTACAATTGCACCCCAATCCCCAAAAGTCCAAGAACTTCTCAGCTGGAACCTTACCCTGATTGTTTGCCTTTTCTGACATGCAAGGTGGTGCATCAGATCTGTTCATGGTACTAATGATATGAAAAAATGGGAACCAGTCTGGAAGTGGGTGAACGTAAAATAGAGTATATATGAGTTTGGCTGGCCAGGATTGATTCATAATGCAAGTTAGATTTTAGCAAAAAGAATCTTTTGAGAGCTTGTCTTAGTTGTAACTAAAAACAAAAACAGAATTGAATTTGGAACACTCCTTACTGGAACTAGCACCTGACCGTTTGGTGCGGAATTGAAAGTATGTGTTTCAAACACTTGTAGATCCAGAAAATGCTGCAGGTCATTTTGTTTTCTCTACACAGAAGTTGTCATCCAGGATGCTTCTATACTGGTAAATGTAGGTTTGATCATGAGCACTGAGAAATTTGAAGTTATTGAAGTTGTAATATTATAGTGTTTGCTTAGATTTAATATGTGAACTGAATCAGTACTGGGATTCCTTCAGCATCCCTGACCATGGATGGGGATTGGTTGTGAATAAAAGTCACTGCTTGGGCATTGTATGTCAGGGTCTGTTCTGGGTTTTATGTTTTGTTGGATCTGTGCTTATTTAAAAGAAAATCATATCAATGAGTTAGCTGAATATTGGAATATTGTACATTATATTTGTAAACCCTCCCATTATTTCTTTATTGACTTCACTATTTAGACAAATTCCCTTGTTTTGCAAATGTAGAGTGGAATTCTTTTCCCCCTTATACTTATCAGTTCTATAATGGACTCAGGTCTGTCAGAATATCTGCAACTATGGCCAAACATCTGCACAGAAAAATTTGTTCATGTGGTCAGTCAGATGAGGCCACAAGATGAGGTGAGAATTTTGTCAGGGTGAAATGTGCTTTTTGAAATGGAGTGGTCCTTGGCTGTAACATGCCATGGTACAGTTTATAATACTGGTATAGATAACCACCCCATAAATTTTGGGGTTGATGTCTGTACAGTGTAACCCAACCCCAACCCCATTCCCACACCCACTCCTTGGACCTAACAAGTAAATAGTTGGTCCCCAAAATAACTTCAACTTGAACAGTGGACATGGTTATTTTGGTGGACAAGGAAACAGAAACAGAAAATAATGCTGTTTGATTTTATGGTAATTATGTGTGTGATTTGAATTTATAGTACAGCTTTAAAAAAATTTCAGTCATATCGCAATGATGTCTGCACTGTGGCAGTTTGCTGTGTTTTCTAGCACTGGGGCATCATGCCGCAGGCATTCAAGCATCATGTCTCACCCAGTCACATTATCCTGACACCAGGCAGACCAGTCCTAACACTAACCTTTTAATGCTGAGCGCTGTGTGAGGCAGCTGTTAGTACCATGTTTATACATCTTTGGTATGACTTGGCCAGGTTTCTAACTAACGACATCTGCATCCGAGGCAGGCACTCTAGCTACTAGGCCACTGGAGCGGTTTATGGTAACTGATTCAAAGCATATGGTGCTGAAAAAGTGAATAAATTTACACAGAAATTAATAGATCACAAGTGCTTGTGATAAATAATGGTATTTGTTTGAATATCTTGTATGAGCATGATACAGGTAAGGGTATATGCAACCTGTTTTTTCTAAATGACCCCCCCCCACCTTTTTTTTTAAAATCTGGCTGGGACCACTGGACCAGAAATTAATATGATGCATCATATTCATTCAGAAGCTTTGTATTAATTGCAATGTCTGTTAAGCTGTATTAAACATGGACTGATCCAGATGTGTAAGGCTGCTGCTATTTGTAGTAAGCATAAATGCAGCTAGTACAATCACATCGAAGTAAAATATATATGCACATGGTTTTAGTGATCATATTCAGTGCATTTAATAGATTGTTCCCAAATGACATCATCAGCAGCCATATTTGTGGTATGCTGGCAGATTTACCATTACATTAAATGGAGTTTGGAAGTTGAAATAAATTCATTGAAATCTGAAGATACTGTTAGAAAACATACATGCATAAATGGAACGCAAATCAGGCTTTCTCTTAGTATCTATGTTAGTAATTTATAAGTTGATTTTGTTTCAGTGTGCCTTGTTCAAAATGGTAAATTTTGGTGGTTGCATAGAGGAGAAACTGCCAGGTTGCTCAGGTAAATGGGCAGAATATCATGTGCTAATGGCCTTATTGGGAAGCATCTATAGAGGTACAGGACTTGGGGTAAATGAACACCAAATTCAAATTTGACATAGTTTTCATAGTTGCGATTTGCACTGAGATGCACATTTTTGAGTTTGTACATCATGATGTTTTGATTCAGCATGAACTACAAGACCATTAGTTGGTTTTAATATCAAAAAGTTCATTTGGTTAGTGCTAATTATGCAAGAAGTTCATTTTTGAAACCACCAATGGTTACTTTACTCAAAAAAAGGTGACAACTTGTGAACTAGTGACCCTGCACGCACCTACAGACTTCAAAATAGATACTCATTTTACATGTCTCTGTTGGAAAAAAATCCCAAACCAATGGACCTTTCCAACATGTCATTACCAACAGGCCCGCATGTAGAATTAACAAATGTCCTTGTAGTCTGAGGGACTATTAGGTTGAGAAATGTACTAGTCCTGTTGAATCTTTCTGATTTCTTTCCACAAAATGCTGACTGGGAACAACTGAAACTTGACTATTAAGCTATTGAAATTATGAAAATTACTGCAATTTTCGAGCCCTGGTCAATCCTTCATGGCAGCTCCTTTTGAAATTGCCTGCAACCATTTGTAGGGCTATTAACTGAAGTCTGGTGTCAGCAATTACATAAAAGTTACACAATGTGGGACAACAAATGGGGAAAGATTCTCCAAAATTTAACTAAAATGTAGGAAATGTATAGCAGTTTGCTTTTGCAGCAAAACCAAGACTGTAACATTGATTTTGCTTCAGTTTGTAAGTTATGGTTACCTTGTACAATGTGAGTGTGTGTAAAGTTGCATGATTTTTTGGACACCTTAGAAAGGATTTTCTTGTGTAAATGAGTGTGGGTGTGGCTTGGAGCAAATTTTGGAAAGGTCTGTTAAGTGGAGTATTAGTCAGTGTGTAGACAATATATCAATTTATCCCAAGGATAAAGACAAGACGGGTAATTTCCGTCACATGGGGAACATGGGTCTCATTTA
>JAECUM010011316.1:0-11898 GCA_016617855.1 Megalonaias nervosa | reverse complement strand
ACTAAAAACACTTGTGTGTTCCTTAGTACTTTCAAGACTGGACTATTGTAACTCAATTCTGTCTGGTTCGTCTCAATATCTACTTCAGAAACTTCAAAACGTTCAAAACACAGCTGCTCGGATCATCCTTAGAGTACCACGATCAGAGCACGCCTCTCCCCTGCTCTGTACCCTACACTGGCTATCCATACGATCCAGAATTAAACACAAAATTTGTTCTCTGTGCTACGTTTCACTGACGGCTCCAGTCCAACATACCTATCTGACCTCACCCATGTGTACACACCTGCAAGATGCTTACGCTCCTCTTCTGACACACGTATTCTCATTATTCCCACTATGAAGATGAAATCATATGGACAACGCTCTTTTGCATACCAGGGCCCAGCAACGTGGAACGAATTGCCCACTGCACTTAGACACAAAGACACGGTGATCTCATTCAAGAGTGCTCTTAAAACTCACCTATTTCAACTGCAAGAACAGACTTAAAGACCTAATAATGTATCCTTACCTTAAATATTTACAGCATGTTTTCTGTTTTCTAATTTCGTGGTGTTTGTTTTTATTTTTGTAATCATATCTTTATATATGTTTTTTAAGTGTTGTCAAATGTTGTAAAGCGCTTAGAGCTTCTAGAGATTAGGCGCTATACAAAGTCCTCATTATTATTATTATTATTATTATTATTATTGTTATTATTGAAAAGTTTCTTTAGAATCGTAAACATTCTGGATTGTATGTAACATTGAACCCATCAATCAGATTACTTAATTTCAGATCCCTAAATGTGATCTATTTATCAAAACTTATTTAGAGGTCAGATATCGAACACTTTGAACGTTTATAACTTTATATAGAAGTATTCAGAAATCATAACCCGCTTTAATATTGCATAGATGCGTTTCATTTATGTTCATGTTATGCAATTATCAGTTATCACACCTGAGTTTAAGGTTTCCTACTTGACGCTGAGTTTCTTACCAAAACTATTTTGTGAATACGAAATAAGATGTGGTTAATAACCACTAGTACTAACATAAACTCTGTAAATGACAGCATATGGTAACAATAAGCTACGACTAACAATTGGGAGAAAAAGAAGAACATAACACTAAACGTACATGGACAGAAAACGAAAGAAGCATATTCGATGGAAACATATATCAATTTTATCGTCGCAATAAGCTGGAAGTTATACATAAAAAGATCAGATACATAGTTATAAGGAAAGCTGTAACATAACTGGTTCACTTATACAGAAACAGGAGCTGGACGTGAATAATGATGACAATTAAGAATATCAAAGTTATCCTAAGTTGCCTTACATACATACATACATACATACATACATACAAGCATACATACACACAGAGAAATGCATACATACATACATACATACATACATACATACGTGCATACATACATACATACACACATACATACACACAGAGAAATACATACATACATACATACATACATACATACATACATACATACATACATACATACATAAGTACGTACGGTGATGATAATTCCTTTGAAATAATGATTAAAAAAAATATTTTAGCCAATTAATAGATGAACTTAGAAAATGGTAAATAAATAAATAAATTATATTGACTAAACAGGTGGACAGGAAAAGGAGCTTGCGTGTCCAACAATTGTTTTCGGAAGAACTCTCTCTCTCTCTCTCTCTCTCTCTCTCTCTCTCTCTCTCTCTCTCACACACACACACACACACACACACACACACACACATACATGCATACATACATATATACATAGTAAAATATTATTTTTGTCACACTATTTGAGTATTTACAAGACAATTTTGACAAGGAAACGCCAACGAGATAAAACTAGGCGCAAAAAGACCAATGAATAAACTATAGTGGTAAAAAAATTGTTTGCCGTGTAAATTATGTAATGTTTTATATTCTATGCATCTTCGTCTTGTTGCTCTAGTTTCACTAGTTGCATAACTTTCATTTCGCGTGTGTCACGGAATTGTGCATATTTAATGTTTTAGGTATTAATAAAAGGGAGTCGCTATTCGTTTCCACGCACAGCTTTATCCGAGAGTGAAATATTTACGTCCTACATTATTTCAAAACAATGAGTTCGGTTCACCACATGCTGCTCGAGCAAAGTGTTTGCAATGAGAAAATCGATATACCTTGAGTTTACTGGCCGTGGGTTGCCAAATATCGAGAGTATGTATCGACTTCAGGTAGACAGTAACATCAAAACACAAAAGAATTTTGTGAGGAAGCTGTACACTTAACAGGAGGAAAATCTTAAGCTGTAGAGACACGCGAATTATTAAAACTGAATTTATTTATTTTTTTTTGGGGGGGGGGATACAATTGTTTGACATAGCCGATGTTCACATATTTATTCCAAATTTTACAGATAGTCAGGGGGCCCCAGATGGCCGCGTGGTCTAAAGCGCTCGCCTTTACTGATAATTGCTATCTCACCTCTATCTGCGTGTGTTCGAATCACGGACTCGACAAATGTTAGTATGTGAGAAAGCTGCCAGTAGATCGACGAATCTGTCGTTGTTACCAGGGTTTTCTGGAGCTCTTACTCCACTAATTATACTGGCCGCCATATATGGCCTATCTTGAGCTAAGAACTGGCATTTGACTACAAGAAACACCAAAAGATAGTCAGACCTATATCGTATAACGCAATGTTGTTATATGCACTATAGTCTGTTTACAAGTTGGCCAGGTTATAATTGAACAGATGAACTAAATTGACGTAAATGATGCACGCATGAAATAATGGAAGAAATGTTAAGAATTCATAACGTTCTGTAAGATTCTTCTTGACGGATGCAGATTCAGACACGAACTTGATTATTATGATGATAAAATTGTACAGTAGTTCCCATGATTTGATTTATTATGTTATGAACAACTCCACGTGCGCGCATGAGTAAAGAGCATTATTTTATTTGTACATGATGGTGTCCCATGCAATAGACGACGTTAGTCATTGTATTTTCGACTGTTTTGTTTGTCTTTTAAAATGTCTGGTTCTAGATGTCTGGTCTTGGCCTAAGAGCTCATAACTTTAATGAAGAGTCGTAGGAATCGAAGGGTTCTTGAATAACCTGTGTGCTGATGATACTTCGCTATCATCAACTGGACGCCACAGATTAATATGTTCCAATTTTTTTCGGAGGGTGGATGTATCAGTACCGCCATTTGAGTAAAAATTCAAACGTATTCATTGTGTCTATTTGAGAGAAAATCTGACTGTATCCAGTATCATTATCTGAGTGAAAACTGTATACATCCTACTCGTGGATCAAATATTATCTGTACTTGTTCAAACTGTATACATTGTTCACCCTTGGTGAATCACATTTTTATAACTGTATAAATCCATAATTTGATCACCAAAAGGGATAAATTAATCATTGTTCATCTTTCTGTTTCATTTTAAAATATTGATGATAGATCCATAAGCCAATCATGCTTAATTTCTACTCATTAATTCTTGTTGATTGCTCATATTAAGTTACACGTTATGATTAATTCAGTGTATGACCACTATCAGTATCGTTATATCGGTTGTTTACATCAGTACGCATCATTGTGTTAAATACATTGTAGAAATATATGCTCATGCGTTTTGTGTCAGATTTAATCATGTTTCAATCATTATAGAAATCAACATCTTATTCACGAAATTGGTGTCAGTGTTGTCACCATAATTTGACTCCAACACATAGAAAACTTTGTTATGAGTCGCAACAAAAATATTTGAAATTATTTAGCAGTTATTACAAAACTTAAAATTACTAGAATCTTGGGTCATTATTCAGTTAATGGTCAATTATGTGCGCGAATTTCACGGGGAAAGGCGTACAACACAAATTATATGAATGACAATACTTAGCCCGATGTAAAAGCTTTTGAAACTATATAGCTAAAGTTTTGATCCAGCAACATATAATTAATGCGCAGGGGGGGGGGAGAGGGACAGACAGACAGACAGACAGATAGTGGGGGATGGAAAAGAATGTCGATATTTTAACATTTCCTACAAATCTAGCAAGTTTATGAGTCGATTAATCACGAGGAACATTGTTGATCATACAAACTTCAGTCACTCAGACATTTTAAGTGGTCAAATAATTTGATATTTCATGAGATCGTTTTGTAATCTTCAAGCAAGAAAGCATTCTTTTTTAATAATAGTTGTAAACATGCATCTCTTTTATGAGGCTATTAAACAAACGAGAACCTTTCTTTCAGTGTGTGTGTACGTTTGTGTGCCTGTGGATAGTTCTTTTGCTAAATGCATTTCAAGTTCAAACGCAATGTGACAAAATAAACAACTTTCTTGTATGCTGCATGTATGTTGGTTTTACTGACAAAGTATATTTTTTCCCAGACTGCCAGTATATTCTATCCAGTTGCGGTTATTGGTCACAATTTTGAATGAATTCATAGTAGTATATGTAGTTGATGATCCTCTCTCAGAGATCCCCCTGCCCCCAAAACGTTGTATGTTAACATTTTTGTCAGCAGTCCTTTTTAGCTCAAAATGATGACTTTTACATGATAACACATTTTCTGACAAAAATATGCTTTGTGGGCAGGGAGGGTCTCTGAGATAGGATGCATCAACTACATCTACTACTACGTACTTATTAGTCAAAATGTTATATTAAACGAATGAAATATTATATATATATAATGTCATACTCAATAAGACATGTTGGATTTGATCTAGCAAATAGATTTTGTAAAAGATTTAATTCGATCAAAACAGCGTCAGCATATACCGGTATAAAACCTAAAATAATAAGCGATTGCATTAAAAATGTAGGCTATCATATATCGCCGAAATATGGGTCAGTATGGTTATTCGCGACTGAAAATGATATGAGAATAACGGGTTGGGCAGATGATGTGATGACATTTATCGATAATATGGTCGATATATTATTTGATAAGGATATTTCTAAAGCTATATGTAAACAAGGTTCCACTATCCAGGATCCCCTACCCCTCCAAAACTTTCTATAGTAACATTTTGTCAAAAATATTTTCACTTACCTCTGTTCACGTATAATCCTATAACAGAAATGACCACGAATAAAATTCTAACTGTGTTTTATATATCGTTATTTTGGGGAAATCTATTTCATGACCTTGATTTCAGTAGGCGTTTTAAGAAAAAACCATTGGAAATTCCTTATCTTTGACTTTGATTTGGAGTGGGCGTTATATTTTAGGAAAATCTATTGCAAATTGACCTGATGTTGGCGTTATATTCTAAAAAATCCATTAGAAATTCCTTATCTTTGACTTTGATTTGGAGTGGGCGTTATATTTTAGGAAAATCTTTGCAAATTGACCTTATTTTGGCGTTATATTCCAAAAAATCCATTGGAAATCCCCTATTTTTAACCTGATTTTGACGTCATTTTAGGAAATTCCCCGTCTTTAACCTTGATTTAGTTATTATGGGAATTTTGTATGAGCCTATGACAGTATAGAAATTCCGTTTGGACACTATAAAGGCAGTTAGAATTTTCCTTTGTGATCATATCTACTACAGTATTACGTTGACGACGAAGGTAAGTGAAAATATTTTAATTTCCAAATACATTGGAGAAATCTATAGGATATATAAAACCCGCATTTCTACCGAGTTAAAAGTCTGTATATTCGTAAACCGTTGCTAAGAGACACTAAGATAATCGATAAGTTTATAGATCCGCATGCTATATAATGCTGTCTAAAAATAACTTGAAGTTAAGTACATGTCTTGTTTTGAGTCAGAATAATATATAGTCACGTTTTCAGCTGTAATTGTGATAGAACTTGGGTCTGTCTATATGTACGTCTGTCTGTATGTATGTCTGTCTGTCTGTATGTATGTCTGTATGTTTGTATGTTATGCATAACATTAACTTAGCACAACAAACACGACAACTGTTTGTCACTAAGCTATGCTTGACAGAGTTGTCTCGCTTAATCATCTGATATCATAGTCAAATTTGATCAATTTCTAAATCAAAAATACAGTGAATTAACTCTGATATAAACAAAAATTTGAGATAAACTCACTGATTGTCATAGCCAAAAAAATACAGTGTAAAAGCAACGTTAAAATCTAAATCACACATATATGCTATGTTCGATTACTACAGAACTTAGCTGGAACAGTATTAAAACACAGATATAGTTATATTTCTTGACCAACGGATAGTATTTCCACACTCGCTATCAAGTAATATGTGCTATCATGATTATATAACGAGAATTTAACTCTACCAGATACTTTACGACGACACTCAAATAATTCTTTCATCGCTATCTTACTGAGAAGATACTACCTTTTGCAAAAACCTTTGACCTATCTAAGTCTATGTTGATTTTTGTGTATTCTTGTTGGCTGATTGGATTATGTAAATTATCATATTTCAATGCAAGCTCGTCTCGTAAACTTTCGAGATAACTAAAGTATTTGCTGTCATCTGATCTAATAAGGGATAGTTTGATTCTGTCAAGTTTACTAAAACAAATACCTGAAACTTCATCATTAAATTCAAATGATAATTGTTGGTTATTTACCATTATTTTTTTTTATTTTGCTATTAACTCCATCGGCTAATGTTAAATTTTCAAACATTATTCTGATGCTTAGACAATATTACTTAAATAATGTCCAAGTGCGAGAGTATTAAGTCCGTCTTTGCAATACCTTTTATCATCGAAATTACTTAGTCCACGTTTTATAATTGTATTCGTTTCAAGCTTATGATAATTAGTCCTAATTACATTGATTTTAATAAAACTGACGCTATTGTTAAGAGCAGCTTTGAAATCCTCAAAATGTATCATTTTTTTCACATATCCGCGAGGGATACCTTTAGCTTTCTTGGTCAGTTTATTGTCATCTAATATGACAGCATACATTTTGCTTCTTAGTCCAACAAACTCTCTCACAGGTACAAACATAAACTCATCTTTCATTTTTCCAATAACTTTCTTGTTAGAATTATCATGAAATTCACTACAAGTTGGATAATCTGATAAATCGAACAAATCTTTATTATCGTAAATATCTTGATAGACATTTTCACAATTTATATCATATACCAGAGAGTCAGTATCAGTAAATAGCAACTCTGAATCTGGCCACATTTTTTTGGTAAAATTATAATGAAAATCGTACATCAGCCACTTTGATATATCAAGTACAGCTGCACCAACATAGATTGGCTTATTTAACTTTAAATTTGTCTTTCGTCGTTGTATTGCGGCAAGATTTTCATTAAATATTTTCATACTAACAAAACCATCGTCGCTAACTAATTTATTTCTGCGATTGATATCATTAACGATCTCAATCGAAACTCTCCTGCGTATATTTTCCATAGTCTTACCAAACACTGAGTTGTTCATTAACTTGAAAAAGTTTTTCTCAAATTCGGTTTTAGCTACGGCAAGACGTTTCGTATTTAGGTCAATATAATCCGCCATCCACCGCGACTGATTAAACTTTAACACGCGATGGACTTTTCTCAGAATTAGTCCAGCATCTACTGCTTGCTTTAGATTTTTGTAATGCATGACGTAATTTCTTTTATCTAACAAATTTGGAACTAGCTTGTTAACGATAGAACTTTTTGCCGTTGTCATTGCTCGTTGTTCAGGCGATAATAAACTGTAATCAATCATCATCGACTCTGCGCAAAACGGATAGTCGTTATGTAGATCATGTAACGAACTGGGATAGTCTAGATCAACTTCAACAAAGTATGAAATATCTTTCGGAAGATTTTTTTCAGTTTCTTTAAGAAATTGGTTTGAGTTATCCAATGAAACCCACCGCAAGGCATTGGCTGTGACATGGCCCACCCATACAAATTCACACAATCGAGATAAATAATGTAACTCGACGGACGATTTTTATCATAACTTTTCAAATATTTATTATTAGCCGCTGCGTATTTTTTTGTTATGACGCTAATTCCGCCTCTGATGCCTTTTTCAATAAAGTTAAACATATCGACATCTGTTAAGAGATCTAATTCTATTTTGCTAGTTTTAAGTAGAGCGTCCCAAGACAGCCCCGGAGCAGAATAATACCAACAGGGGTCTAATCCGTAATTTGCATGACTATCCTGACGAAAATTCTCGAAAATATCTGCTAGCAATAATACATCCGTTTTCAGATATAAATCGTGATAATCGCCAAATGTTTTACAGGCAAATTTATTCCACATATCTTGTGCATATTTATACTCGTCGTCGATGATATTTTCATTTTTGAGTTGCGAGTAAAATTTATCTTTGTCAGGTAGAGAAGTTTCATTAAATCTGCTTCAATCGTCAAGGTACTCATAAGGAAAGATACCTTTTTTTGTCAGATCGACATAGTTTTCACCGAATCAGCTTCGCAGATTATTGAAATTACTGCAGCCTTTAACGAGCTCGTCTAATGATGCAATGATGCTGCCATAAATTGCATGCTGTCGATAAAGCGCAATTTGCCGAGGGTCACCGACATATACTTTTCAAAATTATTTGGAATACATTTTATCACGTTATTCAATTTTAGTTTAGCTTTAATGTTTTCATCACCAAAAGCTTCTACAATGATGTGACTGTCATAGCCACGAAAGTTATGTAAAACTACGGGAATAAAATCTGGAGCATGAAATTTCAAATTGCAACTGTTATGAGCTGCTCCGCGATATTGGCCGGTCAAATGACAGTGATCTCGCACCTTGGAGTCCCCCAGCAACTGTTCACAAATATGACAATTAACTGCCTCATCAAAGTCGAGTTGTTGTTTAGACGTTATTCTGATCGGAGCTGTTCTAAGTAATCTGTTAGAAATTGTATTAACTTCGTCTATTAAATTTTTTAGTAACCACACGGCAGGATTTTCACCTCTATATAACCTTATCGGAGATGAAAATTTATCGCTGGCGCAACAAACTACTTTATAAGCTACACCACAAGGAATATGCTGTTGTATTTTTCTGGTACTTGATTTGTTCGGATTGTTTTCAGCTCCAGCCACGGGAACGAGTAGACACTCGAAAACGGCGTAAATAACAAAAGGAATACTTAGTTTATGATTACAATTTTTAAATTTTAATATTTTTTCTTTTTCGCTAGGCATAGTTATTTTTTGAACGTTGACGCAGTATTTGAGATGCTCCTGCAGTCTTTCATTGTTAGTAAATCCGTGTAGACATCTATAACAGAAATATTTCTTGTTTTTGTTTTTACTGTACTGTCCGCCAACTAATCCGTTAAAGTTTTTTATCCAACAGTAATGTCCCTGAAAAAATAATAAATTTATTGTCTTTTACGAAGCATTTTTTGAGATATATCTAGGGTAAACGTTTTCCTTCTCGTCTAGTCCGAAAACATTTACTGAGACACCGTTTTGTTTTTCAAACTTTGGTATATGATTTTCTGCTACTGGAAAGTTGATGCCATCAAAATTTAGTTCGTTCTTGTGCGGAAAATACTTGTTGACGCGATCGGAATTTTGTTCTTTGGGAAACATCGCGGAAAGAATAGACCACTGGAAACATTTGTCATCGTTGTTTTTGACATTTATATAGCACTTTTTGTTTTTAATTTTTTGAGGAAGATCGACATACAAATTACCGCGAAGTACGTTATATTTTGCTGTGTGAAATAAAACTGCTTTTATCATTTCGAATTTCCATCCTGACCCTGACGAAGTAAATTCTTCTAGTTTTTTGTTTATTTCTTGATATATTTCATCGGAGACCATGGCAATGTTTGTTCCAGTTAATATCTTCCTCGATTTAGCTGTTAAATAGGGCTCCGAGATTTCGCTCTCAAAACTTTTTGTTTCAAAAATTACGTCAAGTACATCTTCGACTGCGTGTAACTTTGATAAAATCGTATGATATTGGACTATGAGTTTGATACTTTTATGAGCCGCAAGTTCTCGAGCTATAACGGGTTGTAAAAGATGATATAAATTTGTAGAGCTAAAATTAGCTAATATGGTCTGATCGTCGAGTTTATTACTGTTATCATAGCCTGAAAATGCCGAAGCAATTTTTTCGGATTTGATAATGCTCTTTTTGGCAATATCTCGCAATTTCAGTATTATATGTATATAGTAATATTGTTTATTTAATTGAATTTTTTTAATTTTTTTAATTAGAGATATAAAAAAAATTTGTATATATATAATGACAGAAATCTTGAGATATCTACCACTGACAGCGGAAGAGCAAGAGATGTATCATGTACATCCGAAGTATAACTTATATGCTGCAAATGTATTAGGCTCTGTTATCAACATAGCAACTAAAGAAACTATTGGCGTACCAACACCAGCTGGAATGTTAATTTTAGTGAATGGTGTTTATATGTTTAGAAAAGATTTTATTTATACTTTATTTGTCGGAGATATTCCAGAAGGACAACGAGTATATCGAGCAAATGGTGCAATTGCAGATGATAATATCGAAAATTTAGGTTTACAAAACGAATATCAACCCCATCCAATCTTTGACCTATACGAAGCAAATGATAAGGGAATTATTAGACATAGAAAAACTAAAAAAGTATTAGGAAACTTAGATAAAGATGGATATTTTCTTATGAGTGTTAGAGGAATTAAAACAGATTTTACTCGTTATAAAGCTCATCGTTTTGTTTATGAAGTTTTTAACGGAATAATACCTAATAGTTTAGTTATCGACCATATTAATAAAATTAAAACCGATAATCGTTTGGAAAATTTAGATTTGTTAACGTCAAAAGAAAATACTAGAAGAGGAATTGGTGGCGGTAATAATTTTAAATATCCTGCTAAACAAATAATTTCAATAAATCTTGAAACGTCTGAGGAAATGAAATTTAAATCAATAACAGCTGCTGGAAAATATCATAAAATTCATCCTCAAAGAATAAAAGATGTCGCCGATGGAAGAGCAAGATCAGCGACGTCTACGCTGACATTTGATCAGTTTAGTTTTAGATACGATAATTAATAATAGTTTCTATATCATTACGAGAAAGACAATTATGACCAAATTCCATTATGTCATCGCGATTTAATCGTAACGTCATCATCGCATTTGTATTAAGTTTTACTTTATCCGCTGCTGTTAACAAAAATTTATCAGATTCGCCCAGCAAGCAATTTCGAACTGCTTCGGCTAATTCATTTTTGTTTAGTATATTAACTCTACAATGATATTTTATTTCCATATTATATATTAATTTAGATAAAAAGATTATTATCATAATGAGCTTAATCGAGAGACTGGCTCAGCTATACTCGGAAGATTTTGTTCCAGTTCCTAATGTCACATTAAAAAATATCACCGACGATAGATTTGCTGATTATACTGAAAAAGACATTTTGTATAACTATGACGATGACGAAGATGATGTTGTTGTTAGCAAGAAACATTTAAGTAGACCAACAACTGGTCGATATGATGTTAAGTACCACATTGCCAAAAAAATATTAAAATATAATTTTAGCGTTGCCGAGCACCAAATATTTTGGCAACTTATAAGGCCCTTTCTGAACGTAAAAGTACCGGGACAACAAAGAAACATAAAATACGATTTTATTTTTGTTAAAATATTTAATTTAATGCCAGTCGATGATGTGAGAAAATTACACTTAATTTCTTTATGTAAACCAGTAAAATGTAGGTCAGTACTAAGAAAATACGAGCAAATTTATAATAATATTATTCAGTCGCAGTCGATGCAATCGCAGTCGATGCAATCGACCGAGTTGGTACACAACTATTAAATTTATCGCTATATCCGCGCCATTTAACTAAACTTTTGTTGCCGCGCTTTCTAATAACTTTTTCAATAACAAATATATCTTGTTCTG